>LGRX02002274.1:0-16844 GCA_001247695.2 Cymbomonas tetramitiformis
TTGGGTACATCACGATGTACCCAACGTGTGCAGATTTTCCCGTGTCATTTGTGCACCGACCGCTTGGGCAAATGTCTTGACAATACCCTAAACCGATCCGTCATAAGCGGATGCGCGCATGCCGGCTATTTGATGACGTGTACTCAAACGCCGGCTACCGCCGTATGCCGCCGGAAAGAAAATGAAAAGTCGATATTTTTGGGTACATCCCTTGGGTACATCGATGGGGATGCCTCATATGTGCTCCTTAAACAATAGCATCGCCAAATCTAACGTCCGTGCATCATTTAGTACCCTAAAAAGCAAGTGTCATTCATTGGGTGGGCGTTTCAGCCAAAAGTTTCAGCTTCAAACGTCATGGCGTTCGATGTGTGCTTAGAATTTACCGAAAAAGGGCCGATTATACCGCAATGACTGGAGTTTTGCTTATACTACCTGCCTCCTCGACGGCCCTTTGAAAATTTGAGGACCCATGTTGTCAAGTTCTCGACCTGCTCTTTCCGTAGTGTCTTATCAAAATTTTCATCCGAGGTCGCCTTGATCCTCAAAATGTCGGTTAAAGCAACCGGTATCTCGTACATTGCCCCTATGAAATGTTGAGTTTGCCGAGTTCGGAACGTCACGAGTGGATATGCTATCGAGTCAAAATTAGCCCTGCGATATATTGACACCCTGGGGAGGGTCTTAAGATAATATATTTTCATGTATTAATGACACAGTAATGAATTTAGTCATTGAAACACATCGCGCAGCTTGCGTGGGTACATCGCTATGTACCCAGACCCTCCTGGGTACATCCCCATGTACCACCGGGTAGTGGACACCAATAATGAACTCTACCATCATGTTCGGAGTGCCATGGCCACATGGCATGCCTTAATTAGCCTCGCCGTGTGTGGTACTTGTGACAGTACCAGCGAAATTAATTAATTTTCAGGCATTTCACCTCCCCAAAGCGCGTGACCATAACATGTACCAAAAGTCAGTCGGGGTTATTTTCAATGTTCAAAATAATTCAAAAGGGTCCTAAATGAATTTTCAACGCCTTAGTTTGGCCGATATACCCTCATCTAGTGCACCCTACATGGGATTCTTATTGGTACTTGTGACAGTACCACAGCACGGGGTAGTAGCCATCTAGGTAGCCACCACTGGACTGATGACTGACCCGCAAGTTCGTGCTGTGACACACCGAGTGTCACATGTAGCTAGACTCGAGACCGTTCCGACTCCGATACCGTTCCGGGTATATCTAGCTTAGGGTTTATTATCTTGAGAGTTTATCTATATTGGTTCACTGACTGTTTGATATCTTGAACCGGGATATTCCAATGCACGTTTCCATTAAAACCTTACGCTTTGTATTCGTTCTCTCATACGGAAGGCCCTCCGTCCATGCAAGAAGTGTCAACAGCCAATGGAGGTCATTACTTGTGGTGCCCAGGCAACTTTGGTTCGCATCGATCTTCCTTAAGCCGATGGAGGCCACCTTATGCTCTTTAAACACGAAAGCACCCACAATTGCATGCCCGCGGATAAAAAGGGGAAGCCCGTAGTTTCCAAAGAAACCCAAGACGCCATCAAAGAAGCTCTTCCAGTTTTCGATGGGCGCTTCACTTCACAGAAGATGAAGAACTCCGCCACCACCGTCGCCTTTGAGAAGCGGATGCTTTCCTCTCCGGAGGCCTCGGGTGACATGACATAACCTAGTGATTTTTGTCTAAAACCTAGTGGGACTGGTACACTATATAGTGGAACGTGATTTTTCATATAGTGGCGTACCCAACACGCGAAGATGTCATCGGGTTGTCGGGATCTTGTAAATGTGTACTGTATGTCATTCAATTTTTGAACCGCTCGCAAAAATACAGTTCCACTATATAGTGTGCCATTTCTATCATATCGGGAGGGCGGGGTCCTCGTCGAGTATTATCGAGGAATGATTGAAGATTGTCGAGGCATCATTCCTTAAACCCTAATCTCGATGGTTTGTTACTCAAGCAGTATATCAAATTGACTGATACTCAGGCTACTTTAACCAATATTTAGAGGGTCAAGATGACCTCGGATCAAAATTTTGACAAGACACTGCAGAAAGAGCAGCTCGAGAACTTGACAACATGGGTCCCCAAATTTTCAAAGGACCTTCGAGGAAGCCCCTAGCAGCTCTTTAAGCGAATGAGCCAATTTAGCAAAGGGTAATGGACAAGAATGTAGTAGTTCCACTATGTAGTGAAATTGGTACACTATATAGTGTACCAGTTCCACTATATAGTGGAACTGGTACACGATATAGTGGTCAATTCCACTATATAGTGGAAGTGGTACACTATATAGTGGAAGTGGTACACTATATAGTGTACCAGTTCCACTATATAGTGGTACGCCACTATATACGTAGTGTACAAAAACCACTAGGTTTTGTACCAACACCCGGAGGCCTCACCCCCATGGACGTTTATGAGGCGGTATCGCCTTTTTTCTTTTCTTTTTTCCATGCCGTTATTTCGGGGTCGGAACTCGTATTCATAAAACATAGTTGCCTTTTAGGTGGCTCGTGAAATGCAAGACGCCCGCTCCGTCCGCAAGGTGATGGAAGGCCACCGTGAGAATATCGTGCTCCCGAGCGTGATGCCGAAGAGAAGATCAAGGAAATGAAAAGGATCCTAGACTCAAAAGGATACCGTGTTCTTCTTTTCAACAGCAACCCTCTGAAACAATTGGTTCATGTGCCCCCTGGACCAGCCGTGGTCTCCCACGATGGTCATGATGTTCATGGACCGCATCCTTGGAACGTAAGGCTCGGTATCGGTTTTAAAATTGTAATTGGTTATGAACAGTAATTGATGAATTATCAGACCTAATTCGATTCGATTCTGGGTACCCTCGACCCAATTCGATAGTTGGTTAGGTACTCTGAACCCGATTCGATTCGATTCCATGGGCGTAGAATCCAATTCGATGCTGGCTGTCGTGACTACGAACAAATTCGATTGTAATTTCAACTTATCTAAACCAATTCGATTCAGGGTTCAGGCAAACAAAACCGATTCGATTGCAATAATACTAATTGCAAGGGTAATGATTACTAATTTCAGGAGTATAAAATGTCCACTGCCGAGCTAGTTCACATCACACACTTACAGTTTCACCGCCACTTTCAGAGAGTGCTTCAAAGTCCCTTGCGACTGCCTTCTGCAGGTCCCCATGCATTCGCCCAACACGGCTAAACACTCGCTCCACTCCTGCAGTCGTCGCAGGAGGGGCCAAAAACTGCCTAGCCATCCGTGCAACGTTGGGCACAACTGCACTTTGTCTTCTCCAGTAAGCTAACAAGTCAAAAGCTGGGTCTAAGTGGTCTTCTTGAGGCAAAGCTAAATATTGATCTAGCTCATCTCTATCTACAGGTATCTGCACAGCTTGCATAGGCACACTCTTCAGCCGTCGCTGCATAAACGCACCAACCACGTGCTGCTCTTTCTCTTCCACCTTCTTGCCCACCGTCTCAACCTCCTTCACTTTCCAGTCGGCTATCCACGCCGCTCGCAACCAAGCTACAGACCTACAAGAAACCAACCGTTGGTAAGATGAGTTCTAAGAAAAGTTACACGCAAATATATTATCAGGAGTAACACGGTTACTTTGGGCAACAATACATAAATATTATCAGTAGTAACACAGTTGTTCTGGGCAACATACATACCTTTCACGTGTCAGCTTCCCAGAGTCAAAGCGGGCCATTCCTTCAAAGTCGAAGTTCTTGAAGCGAGGATCCAACATAGTGGCAACACACAGATCCTCGAGCTCGGTGAGGGGCAAGTCCTCAAAGTACCTCTTGCAATAGTCAGTGTGCAGTGCCTCTCTTCCCTTACGCACCGATGGGGCAAGCTCCTCGTGCTTCAACTCCTTAGAAGAAACAACCACCAAGTTCACAGGATCCAGCACGCGCGTGATCACGCAACCAGGCCGTCATGGGAAGCACCAAAGAGACGGTCGGGTTTTTGTTGCATCCATGATTGAAGAATATATTGCCACGGGTTCCAAGATTGGGACCTGTGATACAATAAAAAACCCGGCGTGTATGGGCAAAAGCCCGGCGTGTGTGACAATAAAACCCCCGGCTTGTGGCACATATGCGTCATAAACAACTGCTTCATAAAACCGGTTTGGGACTGAAAATAGCCTAAGGTGTGGTTGCATTTCAAGTATAATATGGGGCAACCAACGTACCGACGGATTGTTGTATGATCTTCCAGTCCATCAAGCCCAGAGCATGTTCTTTATACGTGCTCCCATCATCCGCAGGCACCGTGTTTAGCTCGCAGTGGTTAACATCATCATACATCTGAACATCCAGTTGGGTGCTCTCAAACCACTGCCACTGAAGTAAAGTGCCGTTCCACCGCGTTGGGGAGCCACGCGGTGGGACGTGTTGTGGGGTCGTGTAGTACGCACAACACTCGAACAGCTTGCTGCGTCCCAGGTCCGATCGCCGATGGTGAGAAGATAGGCTGGCCGGCGTTGATGCTGGCAGGTGAGGTTGGCCGGCGTCGATGCTGACAGGTTAAGTTGGCAGGGGTTCCATGCTCTAATTTAGAAACTGTCGAATTCAAGTAAACATACCGGGGTTCCATACTCTAATTTAGAAACTGTCAAATTCAAGTAAACATACCGTAGGCCTTCATATCAGCCTGAACTGCGTTGTTGGCAGAGTCCCCGTCGCCTCCATCACCGTCGGGGTCCGACGGTCCCTCACTTCCCTGATCAGCGCGGATTGCCAAGCAGCACTCATCTTTACGAGCCTTGCTCAGATGCGTCCAGACATTGGTGGTGTTGGCACTGTGTGCGTAGAAGGCAGTGTATCCAGGAACATCGCACTGCGTCATACATTATGGCACCCCGAGTTAGAAAATCAAGGTATGGCTTACGCTTGGTCGACATTACACAAAAGTTCAAAATTTCTAGATCGCGAGATATATGCAGTTTAACTATGCGCTTAAGTATGGTTAAGTATGGGAGGTAGCTGAGCGGTATCGACCATACAGTAAGTGTTAAATGCCGTGGTCAATTTGATCCCCGAAGTGCGCAATCTGTTTATATCGCTTTGGGCGACCTATTTACCAAATAAAGATATTTTCGAAACGTTTGTGTAATGCCGACCAAGCGTAAGCCATACCTTGAAATATAACGGCTACATACCATGCACAACAGGCATCGATCGATGAGCAGGCCAACAGGCAGTTGAAAAATACAATGCACGTTTCAGAAGGAGGGAGGGGAAGCATACCCGAAAACCAAGGAACATGGCCGTTGCTGTCGACCTTCTCGCTGTAAAAGTCCCAGCAAGAGGCAGTGCGGCGCCCTCGTTTGGCTGGGCGGAATGTATCCGCATCCGCGTCGAACTCAACAGTTTCTTGTGCAGCTGAAACACCAGCGTCAGCATCAACCTGCGTTTTCGTGACCAGTTCCTCCTCTCTACGGACTCGTTCAGCATCAAGCGCTGCAGCCTTATCCTTCCGGAACTGGGCGATGTCATTCTTTAAACCTGCAAGGTTAGAAAGAGGCTCCCACGTGTTGTACTTGTCAGCATAACCTAACCACTTGATAAAGAACTCGGGATATTTCTTGCCATCGTCCTTATTCGTCAATCTTTCAGCAACAACATGGTCAACGATGAAATATTCATCGAACATCTGCGTGTGCTCGAGTTCGAACTTCGGCGTTCGCTTCACATCCCCGGTCCCTCTAGGTTTCAAAGCAGGGAGTGCAGCGCGCTTGGCCTTAGAAAGGTTGGCAGCACGCTTTCTAATTGCGGAGGACACCATTATCAAAACAGATGTGACAGACGGAGGCTTACCCCTTTATGCTGCGGAAAGACGAAGTTCTGGAAGACAGTCGAGTTATGTAGGCCGAGGTATTGAAAGTATCTTCGTCGCAGGTGGCAAAGTTCACGAGAATTTTGAAAATTCTAGCTAAGTATCTCGCCTTTTGATGGACGTGGATGGCCTGCTGTAACTATGGCGTGGATCTGAATTGAAGTCTGAAGCACAGAGTAGGTCTGTAAGGTAATGGTTTTACAGCGCACTAGCGACTGGGTCAATACTCGTGGCCAAAGCGTAGGTCCCGGGAAGCCGGGAATTCGGGATGCTCGATCCTTGAGCCAACCAATTGGCTCCGACCGACCATGGTCAGCCAGGATCAGACCATGGTCGACCAGACTGGAACAATCCTCGTCCGCCGACTCGACCATGGTCGGCTGGAACATATCAACGGAACCGATTTGATTCTTGAAATTTGAACCCGATTCGATACCTGGTTGAAGAGTTTAAACCCGATTCGATAGATGATTTAAATGCGTCAACCAAATTCGATTCGGGCTGTGGGGACTATAAACCAATTCGATTGTGACTGTTGAAGATCCAAACCAATTCGATAAATGGTGCACCATTTTCAAACAAATTCGATAGTGATCATCGTAATTAATTGATTAATCGGATAATCGGCCAAACTGATACCGAACCTTATTGGAAAGCCGCCTTTCATCGGTTGTTACGCCTATTCGGATGGTGGCCATAGTTGCATCAACGGGCGCATCGTGGAGAAGATTGCCATGGTCCGTCGTACCTGGAATTGGGTTTGATCATGCGGGCTACCTTCGCCCTCCCCTGCTCTGGTGAACGCGGTGTGGACGAGGAGAAGATGTGGCATGCCGTGGACTAAGCTTGCCGGACGGTGGCCATGGAGATCCCCCAGTTCGAGAAATATCGAGACAAGGAGGTTTGGCTTAAGACCAACCCAAAAGGTGACACGTCACCACGAAATGCCAAAAATGCGGACGATAAGAGTTTGGGTTTTGAATTCGGATGTTAGTATTACATTTAGATTCATAGTACAATGTTTCTAACCCAATTCGATGTTGAGGAAAACGATGGTGGCCTCGAAATTTATTGGTTCTCAGTATTTATGGGGTGTTACGGCTGCCTGAAAATCCCCCTGTAAAGCCCGAATACATAGGGGTTTTGTGCACATAGTACACATTGAGCAAATATCGGTTTAGGATGACATTGGCATCATGTATCTTCAGTTCGGATGTCGTTTGAGCAAGTTTGATGCCTTGACTCACAAGAAACCATGCCATGTGGTGCAATCATAACATAGTTTGAACATAAGTTAGAGCTCGCGGGGGGAAAAGGCCAACGAAGGGTTTGAATTTGGAATTCCGATGCAATCACTGCATTTATATGCATACAATACGATGTTACTAACGTAATTCCATGCTCAAAAGTTGATGGTAACCTCGGTTCTGCATGCTTCTCAATATTTCCGAGGGTGTCGCATCACGATACAAATCGCCCATAATGACGTATCCTATATATGGTGTATGTACGTAACTACGTATGGTGTAATATGTGAATCCACCCATATGCGATAGTATATTTGGCTTCCTAAATTCAGCCTATGCGTATTTGAGTAACCGTGGTGTGTTGCATTTCTATCAAAGCCACCTCTAACCTTGGGGCAGGCCATAAACCTTTCCAAATTATCACTCCTGTGAGTGCGCTGTACTATATGCTCGTACGCGAACTAACTATTCCACTTATTTTCCCAAGAAACACATTTAGTCAAATATGAGCGTTATCATATTTCTAATACTAAACGCACCCACACAAACTATACATTTCTGTTCGTTCGAATGCGGCCGTGCTACAAAGCTTCGTCTCGCTCAAGCCATGCTAATCTTATGGAGACATGCATAGACGCGCCGGTGTGGCGCGTCCTCTACATACGATATTCGCGAACACGCACGTGCAGTTCCCAAACACAGCTATGCAACAAAGTATTATTTGCAGCAGAGGAAATATGGTGCAGCAAAAGACGGAAATACAGCTGCGTGCCTAGCTACAAGTTAAGGGATGCAAATGCAAGGTATACAGGCTTGTGCAAAGCTCAGGGTTTTAGGGTTCTGTAAATTCCGGGGAGATGGAAACCGACGGAGCTGCACGATTCTACAGCTCCAATGGGTGGCTTACTCGAGTTCTTCGTGACGAAGAACTCGAGTAAGCCAGGCGTGATTGGGGTCAATCCCAAGCTGGGGTAGCTTTTGCCAAACCTCCAGACTACCGCACCAAAGGTGCTGATGACACCCGAACTGTGTGGTCAGCGCAGTTCTGTCGGGTATGTAGCTTTCTCGATTCCTTCACCACACATGGCGAGGGATTCGAGAAAGCTAGGCGTGATTGGGTTTGAGCCCAAGTTGGAGTGGCATTCGCCAGACTGTCACACCAAAGAGGCTCGCAGCACATCCGAACTTTCTGGTCAGTAGCCCAGTAAAGCACCCGGGGACCGGGATTGGTTGGCGTCAGATGGGGCGCTTGAGAGCCCAGTAAAGCACCCCGGGACCATGATTGGTTGGCGTCAGATGGGGCTCTTGAGAGCACATGCGAAGGCGAAATATCCCTGCAAACCACAAGTTGTACAATGCAGCAAATACGAACTAAGCGCATAAAAACTCCCAACCAAGCCAAAATATTCGTTCCTCAGATAAGACTAGAGGCTGTGAAAGTGTACTCACCTCGACACGAGACGAAATCCTTTCGTAAGAGGCACGCACTGCCGCCAGACCCGAAAATCGGAGAATTCGGCTGTCCGGTCGAAAAGCGTCTTCGTAGCCCTACGGATATGCCTGCGACAAAAATATAAGTGTTCCAACATAATATTTCTACTAAGTTCTGGGCGCATCGAGAGTCTTATAGTGCCTAGCCATGGAAAACGTTTGAAACCCAAAACCGGATCGATCAGCGGAAAATCGACTGACGACGAAAAAAGACTTTCGTCCCGACATATTTTGCCGAAAAGGAGAATTCGTAAATCATACGATCCTCAAAAAAGTCGTAAACAAAAGTCTGGAAACACTTGCAACCGCTCTAGGCCCTTGAAAAACAATTATTTGCTTTTTCTCGCGAAGGTGAGAATCAGCCGGCGCTCGGAAAACTAGGAAACCAACGGCATACTCCCGCGGTTATCTCAGCCTCAACGCGATCTCGCGTCTCGCCACTTCTCAGAGCCATAAAAAGACATGTTTTACAAAAAAATTGAAGCAGCAGCCTCTTTTTTTTTTTTGGGCAGCGATTTTTTCTGGAATTTTCGGCGAGGTGCGCGACGCTCTGTATAGGATAGCTAAATAGGAGAACTAACAACGCAAATAGCGGATCGGTAAATCAATTAGCGTCCATGACTCCTAGTGTCATGCTGGTGATGTGGAGATCATCTTTCGTCCAACCGGTTTCATCCGTGACGTTGGTGGCGGAGGCTGGATCGGCATCCGCAACATCTACAACAAGTTCATGCGCTTGGAGGACCGGAAAATGCATATGACGCGGGACGAGGCGGACAACTCGTTGAAGAAAGGTTGCGACTTGCACCTCCTTGCGAACATGGGAATTCACGCTCGGTGTTTGGACAAGAGCTTCGAGGAGACCCAATTCAAGACGTTGTTTCATCGCTGGTACGAAGCGCAAGCCCCCAAACATGTGCGGGAGGCACGTGGGCGCCTCTTCGACTTCATCGAGGAGCAAGAGCGTAAGGACGTTCAGTCCTCCCTGTCTTCGTTGGCTTTATTTTACGAAGGCGAAGGCGATCGCTCCCTGCAGTTTTTTCTCAAAACGCAAAGGGGCAAATCCCGCGGAGCAAATGGTCTCCAAAGACGGCAGCAAACTCATCGGCGTGAATCTTCCAACCTCTGAGTTCTTGCACCTATAGAACGTGGCGTACATCACCCAAGCCGCCTGGTTGGAGCACGTTGGAGATGGTGGCCACGCTGAGCGTGACTCCCGCACGAACACGTTGTACGATGAGCGGCGAAGGGTCTACACCGTCATGCAACGCGCACGTCACACCGCGTACGACGTGCTCGAGGAGGTGCGTGAAATATACGCCACTCCTGGTCCGACGACTACAGAGACACGTAGTCACCGACCAAACCAAGTCCGGACGTTTGGTAAGAGGATTAAAACTCGGGTGACGTTCGCGGAGCCTGGAATGTCGACCCCGGCAATAAAGTTGGCACGTCCATCGCCGCGATAACCCTTTCGAGTTCGAGTGGATGTTGGACCCGAACACCGAGGACCCGGCAACACCGCACGTTTGGCATTCTTCACAAGAGGTGGACGAGGCTCTCGTGGTGCAATACTTGGAATCCGCGGTGCATTTTCATTCGGAACACCGCTACGTGGATACCGCGTGTCCGTTGGGTCTCTGGACGAGGTGCGTTACGAAACAAGCACCACCAAAGGCCACGCGCAAATGTTGACTCGCATGTTCTTGCAGCCGAACAAGCGCATGAAAGTCATATAGGTTGGCCAGCCAACCGTCCGTTTAATTGCACGTGGAAGACACGACGGCTTCATAAACCGCAGTTACACCTTGTCCTCCGGACGAGGTGGACCTTCGCGGGCGTTTTTTGGGCATCTTGTCGCCCAAGCTGGTTTGCAGCGCATCAGTTGCTACGCATGGCGCTCAACGATGACTCGCGTGGGAAGGTCGACTTTTGTGTTTGTCCCTGTCCACCCTCCTTCTCCGCGCCGGTTTCAAACCGGGGCATGCATTTTACATGCAAGCGGGCTTCACCACCGAGGAGATCGATGCCATCTTGACGGAGTTGGGAAAGCACCTCACCACCGGCGATCGTGTCGGGAGCGAGGAACTACGGGCCTACGGTCAATGGATGATGGTGCCGGGTACCGGTAGGAAAGCGACCTGTGCGGCCTCCGAGTCCCGCAAGGGTTGCGTGCCGGCGAAGACCCAAAAGCAATCCCATCCCATCCTTTCGAAGGATGGACCAAGGGTGGTGGCGATGGGTCGGCTCAATGCGAATAATCGGTGGGTGAAGCACAAGTTTCAATTGTGCCTTGTCCACCAGTATTGTGCAACGGTGTTACCCAACTACCGTGACGTACCGCCTGGGGAAACTCCATCATTTTTTGCACGGTACGTTTTGTTGGGCGTTAGACTAACACGAATATAGTGGCACAGGTACCACACGATGGGATGTTCACGGCTGAGAGTCAAGCGATCATGTGAAAGGGTGAAGTTAGTTAGGGATGTTGGCGGCGGAGAGAAGTAGGTTTTGAACCGAATTAGGGATGGGGAATAACATAAGGCAAGACAGTCGTCATATACTCGTTATTTGCTATGCAACAAGTGGATCACCCACTAGAGCCTCCGCACCAATTGGTCGGGAAATTACGTTTCACAGGGTACAAAGGTAACTTCCCCACTTAAGTTGCAGTGGGATACAAGTTTGAACACCCTTAACGTGCTCCTGGAGGAGGATTCGCTATTGTAAGAGAGCTTAGTTCTGGCTCCAAGGAATTGTCTTTGAAATAAGATCCAACGAACCTCAACACACCAAACTTGTACAAGAAAATCTCCAGCTCTGTAGAAATATTGGGGTTGGATCGCGCGTTTCCCCGTTAGTTTCCCCCTATCTTTCAGTTGGGGCCATTTGAGCTGTATGCATGCTATAATGCTAAGAACTCACAACCATCTTGAGGGAGGGACCATCCACACATGTAGTCTTCCAACACATACATAGCAAGTGGATTCACATTATCGGCCTGCATGGCAAAGTCGGTCCCTTCTAGATCCAAGAGAGGTACACTGTAAGCAAAACAACACAAGACAAACAATCAGCTCGACCGAAATACACACAAATTACCCTTGTTGATCACGGGTTGTCCAGTCTACTTGAATCTAAGAAGGGCCCTGGCGTCATCCCCAAGAGATCGTGTGTGCCCGGAAACCGTGCTGCCACGCAGCAACCACATTACTCACTATAACCACTCCCAATGTTAGGTCACCAGCCCAGCCAAGCCGCATGCAGTCGCCCCCTCACCCGCCCTTGCTGCAAGCCTATGTGGGACCTGAGCAGACCTGAGCAGACCTGAGCAGACCAGGCCTCCGCAGTACTTGGGCCCAAAAACTCTCTGCCTCTTTTGCGGATCAATCCTCCATACTCTCCAGGAGTCGGCATGCCATCCGTCCTGCCTTGCTTGCCCGATCATAAGCGTGCTCTGACTGCCCAAGCTGCATGCCCTTGTGGCTTATCGTTGGACCGATTCCTTAGGAACTACGTAGCCACATAGGATCGGCTGCACTGTGTACCCACACCAGGGATCAAAGCACTCAGCACACACTTCGGGACACTCATCTGGATTTTCCGAAGCTCACTAGTGGAGAAAGGGAACCCTTAAACCTCACTGCACTACCTGAGCCCCTCTGCAACTGCACTGCCCGCGCACACAAGTTGTGCCTCTAAAGCCAGTCCACCTCTACACCCCCGAGCTACCGGAGCCATCTTTCCACCACCAAGCCTACGCTCAAAGTCACCAAACTGCTCCCTACCTGCCTCAAAGCCTGGTCTCAAGAGAGCTTGTCCACCCACCACATGTCCCGTGTTTTATAGGGTCGTCCCGAGGGCCTGCAAATGATAGACCGCATCGCTTCTTTCCCCTTTTTGTGGCTTATTCTTGGACCGATTCCTTTGGCACCATGCAGCCATAGAAGATTGGCTGCACTATGCACCCACCCCGGGATCGAAGGACTCGGCACACACTTCAGGACACCTGCGTGTGGCTTATCGTCGGACCGATCCCTTTCGCATGAAATGACCATAGAAGATCGGCTGCACTATGTACCCTCACCGGGGATCAAAGGTTTCAGTACAAACTTCGGGAGCTTTGTCCGGATTATCCGGAGCTCACTAGTGAAGAATGGACCCCCTAAGCCTTACCGGGCCATCTGAGCCCCTCTGCAACTGCACCGCCTGTGTGTGCTTATCCTTGGACCAACTCCTTTGGCACACCGTAGCCGCAGAAGACCGGCTGCACTATGCACCCCTGCCGGGAATCAAAGGATTCAGCACACACTTCAGGACACTCATCCGGATTCTCCGGAGCTCACTAGTGAAGAATGGGACCCCCTAAGCCTCACTGAGCCACCCGAGCCCGCACCGCCAGCGCACTGCTGCTGCGTGCCTGAAGACGATTCATCCCTGCCCCCCGAGTTGCGCGAGCCATCTTTCCACCACCAAGCCTACGCTCAGGACCACCCCTCTGCTCCCTGAGCCTCGCTGGGCCATCTCAGCCCCTCTGCGGCTGCCCCGCCGGCGCACTGCTGCGGCGTCTCTGAAGCCGGCTCACCTCCGCCACTCGAGCCATCCCTTCACCACCAAGCCCACATCCCACAGCACACATCCCGCTGCCCCCTACACGCCCTAGAGCCTCGTCTCAAGAGAGCTTGTCCACCCACGCCACGGCCGGAATCCCCAAGGACTGTCCCAAGGGGCTGAGAATGATAAACTGGGTTGCCCTCATCCGAACTCGCGCACCCACAACCGACTTGCGCTTGTAGCCCTCTAACCCCAGCACCAACTCCACGTGACTAGAGCCCTTGCACGGAATGCCTTGCGAGGAATCCGCGAAGTTGAGCAATGCGCTCCACGCTTGCCCTACAATTGTCGTGCCGCATTGTTCCTACTTGGGGTCTCATCCATGTGCGTGTCCTTATCCTTGGACAGACTCCTTTGGCACCCCATAGTCATCCATGTGTGTGTGCTTATCCTTGGACCGACTCCTTTGGCACACCATAGCCGCAGAAGACCGGCTGCACTATGTTCCCACGCCGGGGATCAAAGGATTCAGCACACACTTCGGGACACTTATCCGGAATCACCGGAGCTCACTCGTGAAGAATGGGACCCCCTAAGCCTCGTTGAGCCACCCGAGCCCATCTGCATCAGCAACGCCCGCACTGCTGGCGGCGTGCTGAAGCCGGTTCATCCTCGCCCCCGAGCTGCGCGCTAATATCTCCACCACCAAGCTCACGCAGGACCGCCCCTCTGCTCCCTGAGCCTCACTGGACCACCTGAGCCCCTCTGCGACTGTCCTGCCGGCGCACTGCTGCTCTGTCTCTGAAGCCGGCTCACCTCCGCCAATCGAGCCACCCCTTCACCACCAAGCCCACATCCCACAACACCCCGCTGCCCCCTACACGCCCTAGAGCCTGGTCTCAAGAGAGCTTGCCCACCCATGCCACGGCCAGAATGTCCAAGGGCTGTCTCAAGGGGCTGAGAATGATAAACTAGGTTGCCCTCATCCGAACTCGCGCACCCACCAACGACTTGCGCTTGTAGCCCGAGCTGTGCGAGCCATATCTCCACCACCAAGCTCACGCATAGGACTGCCCCTCCGCGCCCTGAGCCTCACTGGGCCACCTGAGCCCCTCTG
Organism: Cymbomonas tetramitiformis; assembly: GCA_001247695.2. Lineage (NCBI taxonomy): Eukaryota > Viridiplantae > Chlorophyta > Pyramimonadophyceae > Pyramimonadales > Pyramimonadaceae > Cymbomonas > Cymbomonas tetramitiformis. The sequence goes on from LGRX02002274.1 coordinate 14,286, forward strand.
CGACTGCCCCAACGGCGCACTGCTGTTGTGTCTCTGAAGCCGGCTCACCTCCACCAATCGAGCCACCCCTTCATCACCAAGCCCACATCCCACAGCGCCCCGCTGCCCCCTACACGCCCTAGAGCCTCGTCTCAAGAAAGCTTGCCCACCCACGCCACGGCCAGAATGTCCAAGGGCTGTCCCAAGGGGCTGAGAATGATAAACTGGGTTGCCCTCATCCGAACTCGCGCACCCACCACCGACTTGCGCTTGTAGCTCTCTACCCCCCGCACCAACTCCACATGACTGAAGCCCTTGCTGTGATTGCCTTGCGAGGAAGGTGCGAACTTGAGCAATGCGCTCCACACTTGCCCTGCAACTGTCATGCCGCACTGTTCCTACTTGGGTTCCCATCCCCATCCCCACATGTGTGTGTGTGTGAGCGTATCCGCAGCGCCCTCTTCTCCACTCAAGCATCCTGAAGTGCATGTCGAGGCCTTCCTTCTTTGGCACCGACGTTTGGAGCAGGTAAGGAGTGTTCGTCGGAAAAATCGGGGGAACCGATCCATGATCGGCTCTCGAACGCCAAGGACCGGTCACTGCCAAATTCTCGGCTTCGTAGTTGCATGGCAATTTGTACCGTCCCAGACATGGGGGGAACCGATATCATCCATCCGCTCCAAGGTGATCGAGACACTACCTGTAAGCGCCAAGACTGATGGCGCGCTCGGTGTTTTGCTTCACACGCTCCAATGCCTCACGTCCCTGGCTCCCCTCCCCTCACATCTCATATTTCATTCTCCCCTCCTGCCGGGCGGACGGCACCCACAGCCTAACACAAGCCCGGACGAAACCCATTGGGAATCAAGGCTTCCCGCGCCTGCGCCTTACAGTTGTGCGTCCTCGTGAGTAGAAGCACACATCTGGGGTAGAAGATCACTTGAGCTCCGCCAGGGGAGCTGCCTAGAGATGGCTGGAGCGGAACAAAACGAGAGGAGCAATTTCGGCGATTGGCAGGTCCAGATCGATTGTTGATTGATCGGACTGTCCGGAATCAGCTCACAGCTCTCGAGCGCTGCAAGCCAAGCTTTCATCCGTCCAGAGCTCCGAAGCTCCGAAGTCGTTTCACAACACGGCGCTGAGATTTTGAGGGCAAGGACATCTCCTCTATCCAGATTTCTGGGATCCGGCATCTTTGTGATCCTGCATCTTTCTGATCCGACGTCTTTCTGATCATTCGTGTCGCTCCTACATGTAATGAACGCTTGATGCGGACTGTTCAGCACTGCAACGCACCCTCGTGACAACCGGCTCGCTGCACTGCGGCAGAAGCTTGAAGCTGTTAACAAGGCGGCCATGTCAGCATGCTCGGAAAGGCTACCTCATGAGTCCTGGGCAGATCAGCGTGGACGGCCCACTTTTAAGGTGCCTGCCTGTCAGTGGTCGTGAAGTTCGGTGTGGGGCGCACCCGAGCTTCGGCGAGCAGGTCATCCGCTTGCTGGGCACCCACACCGCCACCAATCAGCACCTGGCGCAGCACCTTCTCATCCGCGATGTCTTCACCACGAACCCACATCGCGTTGTAGATCGCCTGCGCAAACGTTCCCACGGCGCCACATTTGTTCACTCAGCCCACAAACACGCCCAGCAACTGAACAGCCCTAGGAGACTAGAGGCATTGATGAACTCGATGTGGGGGACTTCCTCCTCGGGCAGGTGCTCCAGAGGGGATGGGAGCTTGCTTGCACGCTGCACTGCATGCGCCGCGGAGCACACCGCATGCACACGCGCGTGCGCACCCTCGAGCCGCCGAACATCAGCCAGTGGCGCACGGCAGGCCCAGCTCTGTGGCTTGCAGCCTGCAAAGCCCAGGCGTATCACGTGCCACGGTGGCTTGGAAAAAGGCGACAACTGCGCCGCCGCAGGGAATGGTGATGGAGACACTACCAGCGTGAGATCAGGGCGTGCTACGCACAAACTCATTGCTATGTCGTACACCACCTGCAGCGATCCCACTTCCTCAGCTCAGCCCCTGTCTGGATCCGTCCTCGAACCTTGACTGGGCGAGCCCTTAAAGGACGGAGGCGATACAAGCAAGATCGGATGTCCGCTAGCGCTAGATGACCACGTGCGCCTCGAGCTTGCTCTCGATGCAAATGCTCAGCTGCAGCTTCAATGGTTGCACTGGCACTGGAGGATAGCACGTGAAATCCACATCAGCATGATTCGCATCTGCCATCCACAATGTGCCGTGCAAGCCATGCAGTGTGTCACAGCACCGGCGTGTCATCCACAATGTGCCGTGCGAGCCATGCAGTGTGCCACAGCACCGGCGTGGCATCCACAATGTGCCGTGCGAGCCATGCAGTGTGCCACAGCACCGGCGTGTCATCCACAATGTGCCGTGCGAGCCATGCAATGTGCCACAGCACCGGCGTGTCATCCACAATGTGCCGTGCGAGCCATGCAGTGTGCCACAGCACCGGCGTGGCATCCACAGTGTGCCGTGCGAGCCATGCAGTGTGCCACAGCACCGGCGTGTCATCCACAATGTGCCACAGCACCGGCGTGTCATCCACA
>LGRX02002275.1:0-21544 GCA_001247695.2 Cymbomonas tetramitiformis
CCCCCCGGGCCCCCCCTCTATGCCACGTGGCGTGCGATGGCGTGTGACACGTCGTTTGTATGCATATTTAACACATCATACTAATCTTCCATGTTTAACACATCACACCGATCTTCCATATTTAACACATAATCATACATTCCAACTCATTCAGCAGCAGCAGCAGCAGCAAAGCTCGAATCCCAACGGGCGACGCAGTGGAAATTGCCATCTGACGATCGCCAGACGCTAACGATGGCATCGCCACCGCAGCCGCGTGTCTGAAGCCGCCACGCCACCCCGACGTCGTGGCATTACGGACCCGATGCGCAGCGTGTACATGCTGAGAATGCGACCATCTGAGCGCGCCATGTCGGATCGATAATGAATCAAGTCGCGGCGATCGTCCGATTCGCTTCATCGGGAATTTTGCATTTGCGTCACTGTGACACCGCGATGACACTTCCATCGCCATGGCATGGCGGATTTTGCTCCAACAAAAATGGCGAGGAGCGACAACCATAATTACGGGCATCGCGGCGCGCCACGTCGGATTGATGATTGCTGGCGTTGTGCGCCCGCGTCCGATGGACAGGTCGTCTCTCATGCGAGATCGCCATTATATTAATCGCGCTGCAGAGACCGTTGGATTTTCGTTTTGTTTACGCGAGATGCAATCGTTGAACGATGACGATGATGCGCGCGTCATCAGTCGCGCGTCATCAGTCGCAAAAAAAGAAATTCAACTGTTATGCATCATCGAGCATGCCGGTATCGGCAATACGAGCATACGCATCGCGCGCATGCATCGATTAATAATTATGTGCGGATGCAGCATCATTAATGTAGTATACATCATGCATGTCGCATGCCGGGCATGCCGGTATCGATGTCGCATGCTGTGTTGATTAATACGAGCATACGCATCGCGCGCATGCATCGATTAATAATTATGCGCGGATGCAGCATCATTAATGTAGTATACATCATGCATGTCGCATGCCGGGCATGCTGTGTCGATGTCGCATGCTGTGTTGATTAATACGAGCATACGCATCGCGCGCATGCATCGATTAATAATTATACGCGGATGCAGCATCATTAATGTAGTATACATCATGCATGTCGCATGCCGGGTATCGATGTCGCATGCTGTGTTGATTAATACGAGCATACGCATCGCGCGCATGCATCGATCAATAATTATGCGCGGATGCAGCATCATTGAAATAGTATACATCATGCATGTCGCATGCCGGTATCGATGTCGCATGTTGTGTTGATTAATACGAGCATACGCATCGCGCGCATGCATCGATTAATAATTATGCGCGGATGCAGCATCATTAATGTAGTATACATGCATGTCGCATGCCGGTATCGATGTCGCTTGCTGTGTTGATTAATACGAGCATACGCATCGCGCGCATGCATCGATTAATAATTATGCGCGGATGCAGCATCATTAATATAGTATACATGCATGTCGCATGCCGGTATCGATGTCGCATGCTGTGTTGATTAATACGAGCATACGCATCACGCGCATGCATCGATTAATAATTATGCGCGGATGCAGCATCATTAATATAATATACATCATGCATGTCGCATGCCGGTATCGATGTCGCATGCTGTGTTGATTAATACGAGCATACGCATCGCGCGCATGCATCGATTAATAATTATGCGCGGATGCAGCATCATTAATGTAGTATACATCATGCATGTCGCATGCCGGGTATCGATGTCGCATGCTGTGTTGATTAATACGTGCATACGCATCGCGCGCATGCATCGATTAATAATTATGCGCGGATGCAGCATCATTGAAATAGTATACATCATGCATGTCGCATGCCGGGTATCGATGTCGCATGTTGTGTTGATTAATACGAGCATACGCATCGCGCGCATGCATCGATTAATAATTATGCGCGGATGCAGCATCATTAATATAGTATACATGCATGTCGCATGCCGGTATCGATGTCGCATGCTGTGTTGATTAATACGAGCATACGCATCGCGCGCATGCATCGATTAATAATTATGCGCGGATGCAGTATACATCATGCATGTCGTATACATATACACATGACACCGATCTTCCATATTTAACACATCACATTGATCTTCCATATTTAACACATCACACCGATCTTCCATATTTAACACATAACACTAATCCTCCATATTTAACATATCACATTAGCATTCCATATTTAACACATGACATCGATTCTCCTTGTTTAATATATAACATTGATGTTTCGAAATCTGAAATCGGAAAAAAACGATCGAAATCAGAAATCGAAAATGAAAAATCAAAATCTGAAATCGAAAATAAAAAATCGAAATCTGAAATCGAAAATGAAAATCGAATCTGAGGTTATATATTAGTGCGTGCCCTCGATTGGCATCCAAAAGCATCGGTGGTTTAGTGGTTATAATGCATGACCCTAGCTCGAACGACCTGGGTTCAAATCCCGGTCGTGTAGAAATCGAAAATTCGATGCGCGATGCGTCGCGATGCGATGCGATGCGCGATGCGATGCGATGCGCGATGCGATGCGATGCGATGCGCGATGCGATGCGATGCGATGCGCGACGCGATGCGATTCGAATTAAATCGAAAACCGCGCGGGGGGTGTCTCGGGGGTGCGCGCGGGGGTGGCGGAGGGGTCGTCGATCCGTCCCGTGTGACTTACCAACTTACCAACCGAGCGATTTTATAATATAACTAGCCTCGGAACATCGGCCGCATGTCACGTGGCGTGCGATGGCCTATGACACGTCGTCACCGCGGCGATAATAAAACTCGTCTACTGTATGAGAAGTGTAATGAAACGAATGTCCACATCTCCTTCCTGTGAGAACGGTAGAAGAATGGTAGAAGCGGTAAGGCATGAATATGTAATATGTATATGTATAAATTAATAATACCGTCCGATCGTGTTCAAGTGGTATCTTGCTTGTTTAGTCATCCTCTAGGTTTCAATAGAAACTCTTGATGCACGATGTTCGGTGTAAAATAGCCTTCATTCTTCTCGTCGTAACCGTTCGGTCCGAGGTACACCTTCAGGAGATCCGGGTCGCATGCTCGAGATAAAGCTGTGTACAGCTGACCATGAGCAAAGATCCCCTTCTCGAGATCCAAACCGACGACCTTTACGCTTTGACTTTGACTCTTGTCGATCGTCATCGCCATGCACGGCATGACCGGGTATTGTCGTCGACGTAAAGGTATCGGTGCATCTTCGTTCAGAAAGAGGATGCGTGGGATCAGAACCTGCGTTCAAATACATGCATGCGTAAATACACTCGCTCGGATAGATAGGTGAGCCAGACATGACAATGCACGGTTCATTTTATGGTATGTTCGAATACCTCCTTATTGCGATGTTCACAATCGGTAATGATCTTCGCCCGCAGGTAGTTATTTTGGACGCCCAGTAAGATCAAACGTGTGCCATTGGTAAGACCTTCACGCACGTTTATGTTGCGGAGTAGGATGATCGGCATGCCGATCTTTAAGCGTAGGTGATGTGGCGGCACGCCTGTGTACAAATAAGACGGCATTAAGTAATAATACAATTCAAGGTAGGGAGGTTGCATATATATGTCATAATACGATCAGTACAACAGAGATAGAAAAGAAGGTGGTACCGCTCATGTTGATGGTATGAAGGTATTCCGGTGGAAAGAGCCGTTCCAACTCCGCCGTGGGGTCTATCACTGAATCGTGCGAATACAGATTGATATACTCGCCGGGCACCTGGTCCATGATGGTCTCGTTCAGTTGGAGAACCGAGTTGATATGTGAAGCGAGGATGACCCGGTCGGTGAGGTATTCGGTATCCGTCCACCGTTTGCTCAGAGATTCGTAAACGAAGTCGATGAGCTCTTGTCGTGATTCCACACACATCGCGTCGGCCAATCGGATACGGTTCGTATGAGGTAATGTCGGAGTCTTACCGTCGCCGATGTCCAACAACTCTTTTGCCCAACGGTCGTGGCGTTCGAACTTGTCTTTGGAGACGTTCGGTCGTTGAAGCATCACTTGAAGACGAATGTTCTCCTTCAACTCGAATATCCGGAAGTTCGGCCAGAGTTGTGAATTTGGCATGGTTTGGCTTTGAACCTGCGCGAAAGATGTATGTGGAATAATCGGCGCCGGTTGACGCGAATCGCCTGCACCGATGAAGATCAGACCGCCCATCGGGCGGTCTTTTCGTTGCCGTACATCCCGGAAGGCTTCGTCGACTCTCTCCAATAGTGCGCGTGGCATCTTGAGCATCTCGTCCCAGGTCACCTGCCGAGTATTCTCCACATTGCGGATGTATCAATTTATCGACGGGTTTAAAAGTTATACGTGAAAGGTATGATGGACCGGGATTGATCATCGTAGGATGTGGCATGTGAGTTAATGCGAAAGTGAGGTCGTGGATTTTACCTGGTGAGTTCTTCGAATGAAGTCGCCCATCTCACCGTGCGCTTGGATGCTACAAGGCTGGGCCAAGTTGTGGACGGGCGCGGACATCCAGCTATGCATAGTTCGACCGTTCAATAGGGACAGCGCTCCGATCCCGAGAGAACACATCGGCATTGTCAATTGTTGCTGAGAGCGGAACCAATGTAGCAGCATGTTGAGCACGAAGGTCTTGCCGGTCCCAGCCGGGGCGTGCAAGAAGAATAACCGTGATTGTAGTTGGTTTCGAGGCGTGTGTGCGTCCGCACGTGTCGCCTCGATGACCGCATCTACGAACGCGCGTTGTTCGGCGTTCATTAAGGAGCTGTGATACATGATGCTGAACTGTTTTTTCGACTCCTCGTGATGTTGCCGTATGTCCTCCGTGAAATACTCCAATAGGCCCATATGCGATGCTTCAGGTCCGGAGATGTTGGGCGGTTCTGGCCGTGAGACACCTGCACATTCATATTCGTACATCTTGTTGATGTGTTAAATATGAAAGTTGATGTGTTAAATATGGAATGCACTTAATGCGTGTCACGTGCGTGTCATATGTAATGTAATGTTAACGTGTAAAATATGGAACGTAATGTTGATGTGCTAAATATGCATCGTAATGTTGATGTGCGTGTTAAATCTGGAACGTGTACTTGTCCACTATTCATTATTAACGATCTTAATGTATGGGTACCGATTACATACCCGGAATGCCGTCGATGTGCATGAATCCCAATGCGGTGATGATGTCGTCGTAGGCGTTCACGATCGCGAGCTGTTTCTTTTCCGAGTCCGACAAGTTGAGGTTTATTTCTCGTTTTCTGAGACCATACAGCTTGTCCTCGCTCATGTGGTCCTTGAATTCATTCCACAGATCTTGCGGTTTCGCAGGTTGACAGTGCGCTACGATCGTGATGAACAGGTTTCGGATCATTTTGCTGGCGCATCTTTCTATCGCTTCTCGCAAGCATTCGACGTATTCCTGATCGTTCTCGGCAAGTCCACAAGCGATGGCTGCCGCGTGGAAGGTCGGGTAGGTACGACCATCGACAGTGCGCAGATCCGTGTAGGATGACGGTCCTGTGACGGTAGTCCATCGGTTAATGTACGGGTTAATTTGAAAATGTCAAAGTAGCCGTTCGTACATGTTTAAATTTAAAAGCATTCTATAAATGGTCCGTACGTACCTCGCACGTGGGTGAGAAGCAATCGTAGATAGAACCGCTCTTCGCATTTCGGGTTCACAAAGAACATCCGAGAAAGGGCGAAACGGCTCTTTTGTACTCTTGGCTTCCATATTTTATTCTTCTCGTCGAATGTGAAGTGTTTAGGCATATCAGTGAAGAGAAGGGACTTCGCATTCTCATTGTATACCTTGTGCCCTGTATCATTAAATGAAGGACCGGTAGGAGAGATTAGTAGTCGCATACTTTAATTTTGATTGGTTCCGCCGGTTGTGTTCCTATGCGTTTATGCATGATCGGATTCATAACTTCCTGTTTAGTAGGCATTTCTAACCTATTGGTAAATTCGGTAAATTGTTTATGGTACCTGGCGTGTTGCATTCGAAGAATGCGGTGAGTTCGATGCCCATTTGTAAGTCCAGATCGCCACTCTTTATTTTTGCTTTTAGCTCTCTTTTCGACATGTTCGCCTGCGTGCCATAAAAACAGTTACATACCTGAGATGAAATTCAAGTAATAGATGCCATGCATTTAAAGGCATTCGGAATAAAAGAAAGGGCTCAAACCTGAACGACGTAGACATCCTTTTCTGGAAGTTTGACGGCTAACCGCTTGACGGGGGTGCTCAGATGGTGCGTAGCGTTGCCGACGATCCTGTAGAACGCTTCGCACGGCATGATCACCCGCATATTCAAGTAGTTGCCGATCTCATCGATTTCCTCCTTCTCGTTCTCCAGTGCGAATTTCACCAGCATACGTGCGGGTCCTTTGCCGTTGTAGAGATATAAATATTTGGTGGACAGGACGTCCGTCACGATGAGACTGTTGATGTGGCAGTCGTACTGGAGAAGTAAGATAGGGTCGTACGGCACGATGTCGCGATTGTCGGGAGGGCGTTGAGCTTCGTTCTCCCATTGTCGACGTTGCGCTGGTTTTAAATCTTCGTACGGAATCGTACGGCCGTTATCGCGTCGTCGATATATGGGTTTATGAGTTTCGGCATCGAAATACGTGACATCCTGCATTGAAAGTATGAATCCACACTCAAGATCAAATGTGAATCTATATGTATATGTTGTTAACATATATGCGTACATTACGGTTAAACTAATCCACTAATCAAGATATACATACAGTATTCGTAAGGTTATATTCGGTTGGTTTGTGGTGTGCGATGTTTACGTACCGAAAAGTTGTGAGGGTAGCCATCTTCACATAATGGACAACCGGTCGTCGTAGAGGTGCACGCTCGATTCGGATGCACTTGGCCGCAGGGTCCGTGAATCATTTTTTTCACCTTCTCGTACAATTCCGGATATTTTTCCTTGTCCGGAATCTCGGCCCAAATCACGCGGTCGATGGTCTCGAGGTTCGGTTTATTTTCCAACCACAACATGATGTGTGCATGCGGCAAGCCGCTATGCGGTTGAAACTCGACCACCCAGGAGCAAGTCTTCGCGATGCCCAAATGAGAGCCACGCTTGTCCATCAAGTACGTCATTAGAGCGTTGAACCGGACGACGAACGCGCGCACGATCAAATCGAAGTTGTCATGCGTCGCATTCCCGGAAGTTCCTTGCGCTCGAACCGCGGCTTGAATTTCCGGCCAGTCTCGGTTCGAAGTAAAGGTGAGAAAGAGACTCGGATTGCCCCATTCACGATTGTACGTCATCGTGTCTTGGAGCTTTTCGTACAGGAAACGCGGAGAGTTCTGATGTGTCGAGGGTAGATATGTTGTCACTACCGGTGTACCCATCGTACTACAATCCTCGTTGCCGTCCGAACTGCGACATGCATCCATAGCTCCCGCCTTTACGATCGCTCGATAATGCTCTTGGAAGTCCTTCCGGCGAAGATACTCCAGATTATTGTCTTCGATCTTCGCCCACGCGTCGGTCACCCATTGTTGAAAAAGTCGACCGTACAGCTGAACGTGAAGAGGCTCCCGTCGTTGAACGTGAAAACGATAGTAATCCAACATGGTCAATCGTCGATCCACGAAGCTGTGGTCGTCCAACTCTGATTGCATTCGATGTCGACGCATTGATTGATCCCACCCGATCGTGCCGTACGGAAATAGAAGGGGATATGTCATCGCGTCAGCGAGCGGATGGGATCCCGGGAGAATTTGGAGACCGCCTTCCTTTTCCGTCATGACGAGGTATCGCTTCGCCTCGTGAGTTGGCTCGTCATCCATCAAAAGAACGATGTCGTCCACGTGTAATTCTCCGTATCTGCAAACAACATAATTGTGTTATGGTAAGTAAGGGAATGTAACATTCTTATCATACAGATAGATTAGAATATCGATTAAACCTGATAAGATTAATGAGCATCTTCAAAGTTATCTTATTCTATGTCAGACGAGTTGTTAAGATATACGACGTGTATAGTAGATTGGCGACGCACCTATGTGGATGGCTACTCTCGTGCGGCCGTTCCGCTTCGATGTGTTTTCGGGTGATCTTGTCGATGTCCGTACGAATTTGGATGCAAACCTTTGGCGCTGTCTCGAGCTTATTTTGTAGTTTTTGTCCGTAGGTCATGAATTTCTGGGCGATGGAATTGTTGTCCATAATCATCTCTTTTAGTTCGAGGAGTAGTTCGGCGTTTAAGGTGTTGCTCATGGATGGACGACGGTTAGTGAATTGTTCGTTGTTCACATCGTAAATGTACACCTGCGTTTCATAATCGGACGCGTTGTTAGTCATCGTAGTTATATAGAAACTGCATGCATGTATCGACAAAAACATGAGATACATAATTTCCGACAATGGTTTACCTGAGCGTAGTCCGGAGAACTATTCTTGGGCGGATGTAAGTTCCCGAGCTGATACCGGAGTTGGCCGTGCAGCATGTAGATGAATTCGCCTTGGTGAGAAGGTCCCGCACCCAATGGATGTAGATTGATCTTCTCGGAAGCGAACGCCAACATGCTGTTGTACTTACGAATATCGTGATGGAAGGCGGGTTCGTGCAAGCAAGAAGCCAGTGGTTCCGGTGCCGGTGGGAACGGTGTCAAACGAATGGCGTTTTGATTGCAACAACTCGTGAATACCGGATGATCTTTACGACTATACGAGACCGACTTTTCCGCCTCCCAGAATTTGGCCTTGCAATATTCGCATCGACAATCCATGTTATCGATGTTCACGCACGTGATTACGGATTCGTCGAAGTTCGGGTCGTCGATGTTACGAGCCTCGTATTTCGGAATTCCCGCTTTCACTCGTTGACGGGAGGCGGACACCGCTCGTCGGGTGGTGTCGCGGGCGGCCTCCGGGTCCTTCGCACGGGAGGCGGACATCGTTCGTCGGCTGGTAGCGCGGGCGTCCTCCGGGTTCTTCGCACGGGAGGCGGACATCGTTCGTCGTCTGGTGTCGCGGGCGCCCTCCGGGTCCTTCGCACGGGAGGCGGACATCGTTCGTCGGCTGGTGTCACGGGCGCCCTCCGGGTCCTTCGCACGGGAGGCGGACACCGCTCGTCGGGTGGTAGCGCGAGCACGTTCAGGATCCTTCGCACGTGCTGCACGTTGACGAAGGGTAGCACTTGGTACGGACACTCCCACGTTCGAGTCTTCCATCTTCTCGTCAGGATCATCGGCAAAGTCATGTTCGCTTTCCGGAATATTCGGACAGGAAGTGGATGTAATGTCAAGCATTTCCTCATCGTTGTCGTCTCGTCTAGGAATTTTTGTCCATGTGCCACATCTTGCGGCCTCTTTAAACGAACGTTTCATGATGGTATCCAAGTTTATGCTTTGATCTGCGTACGATGTACACACACACATATACAAATATTGAACATTTAGTTAATGTCGATTGAATATGTAACAATTTTAATGTGTAAAATATGGAACATGTTTCTGTGTTAAATAAGTAACATAATGTTAACTAATACACAAGCAGTCTAACTTAAACCGGCGGAGCGCCATCTTTTCGGGTCACGGTGTAGCATCGGTAGATGTCCGTTAGGTATGCATCATCCACTGGCTTGCCGACGTCATTGGATCGCAGGTGCTCAGCGACAGGAAGTGAAAATTTATTTAAGGAGTCGGGGTCCTCAAGATTGATACAATGCAAATTCGATCTGACAATCGCCACGGCGTGCCCTTCAACACCGTCCCAAAACTCCGGTTGGCCGTACCCGACACCATGGGGCAGTTTGGAGCAGCCTTTCCAGGCCTTGTTGAGGTAGCCAAAGACAAGGACCGTCTTGTCACCGTCGGCGATGGTCCTCTTGAAATCGTTCCGACTAAGGATGTGGATTCGAAACCCGAGCCTTTTGAGTACGGCATCGATAACATGGTACGAGTAGCCTCCTTTCTTCTCGTTGCTGAAAAAGTCGGAATCCATAGGCAATGTGCGTCCGGCATCGTCCCATCCACGTTCCTTTCTGTAGATGTTGGGGGCTTTCTTAATGAGCTCCACGGCTTTCTTTGAAAGGCGCAGAGCCTCCTCCTTGCACATTGTGCGCACTTCAGCCGCGCTCTTGCTCGTGAACGTGGAAATGGCGTTGAGCTTCGTTCTCCCATTGTCGACGTTGCGCTGGTTTTAAATCTTCGTACGGAATCGTACGGCCGTTATCGCGTCGTCGATATATGGGTTTATGAGTTTCGGCATCGAAATACGTGACATCCTGCATTGAAAGTATGAATCCACACTCAAGATCAAATGTGAATCTATATGTATATGTTGTTAACATATATGCGTATATTACGGTTAAACTAATCCACTAATCAAGATATACATACAGTATTCGTAAGGTTATATTCGGTTGGTTTGTGGTGTGCGATGTTTACGTACCGAAAAGTTGTGAGGGTAGCCATCTTCACATAATGGACAACCGGTCGTCGTAGAGGTGCACGCTCGATTCGGATGCACTTGGCCGCAGGGTCCGTGAATCATTTTTTTCACCTTCTCGTACAATTCCGGATATTTTTCCTTGTCCGGAATCTCGGCCCAAATCACGCGGTCGATGGTCTCGAGGTTCAGTTTATTTTCCAACCACAACATGATGTGTGCATGTGGCAAGCCGCTATGCGGTTGAAACTCGACCACCCAGGAGCAAGTCTTCGCGATGCCCAAATGAGAGCCACGCTTGTCCATCAAGTACGTCATTAGAGCGTTGAACCGGACGACGAACGCGCGCACGATCAAATCGAAGTTGTCATGCGTCGCATTCCCGGAAGTTCCTTGCGCTCGAACCGCGGCTTGAATTTCCGGCCAGTCTCGGTTCGAAGTAAAGGTGAGAAAGAGACTCGGATTGCCCCATTCACGATTGTACGTCATCGTGTCTTGGAGCTTTTCGTACAGGAAACGCGGAGAGTTCTGATGTGTCGAGGGTAGATATGTTGTCACTACCGGTGTACCCATCGTACTACAATCCTCGTTGCCGTCCGAGCTGCGACATGCATCCATAGCTCCCGCCTTTACGATCGCTCGATAATGCTCTTGAAAGTCCTTCCGGCGAAGATACTCCAGATTATTGTCTTCGATCTTCGCCCACGCGTCGGTCACCCATTGTTGAAAAAGTCGACCGTACAGCTGAACGTGAAGAGGCTCCCGTCGTTGAACGTGAAAACGATAGTAATCCAACATGGTCAATCGTCGATCCACGAAGCTGTGGTCGTCCAACTCTGATTGCATTCGATGTCGACGCATTGATTGATCCCACCCGATCGTGCCGTACGGAAATAGAAGGGGATATGTCATCGCGTCAGCGAGCGGATGGGATCCCGGGAGAATTTGGAGACCGCCTTCCTTTTCCGTCATGACGAGGTATCGCTTCGCCTCGTGAGTTGGCTCGTCATCCATCAAAAGAACGATGTCGTCCACGTGTAATTCTCCGTATCTGCAAACAACATAATTGTGTTATGGTAAGTAAGGGAATGTAACATTCTTATCATACAGATAGATTAGAATATCAATTAAACCTGATAAGATTAATGAGCATCTTCAAAGTTATCTTATTCTATGTCAGACGAGTTGTTAAGATATACGACGTGTATAGTAGATTGGCGACGCACCTATGTGGATGGCTACTCTCGTGCGGCCGTTCCGCTTCGATGTGTTTTCGGGTGATCTTGTCGATGTCCGTACGAATTTGGATGCAAACCTTTGGCGCTGTCTCGAGCTTATTTTGTAGTTTTTGTCCGTAGGTCATGAATTTCTGGGCGATGGAATTGTTGTCCATAATCATCTCTTTTAGTTCGAGGAGTAGTTCGGCGTTTAAGGTGTTGCTCATGGATGGACGACGGTTAGTGAATTGTTCGTTGTTCACATCGTAAATGTACACCTGCGTTTCATAATCGGACGCGTTGTTAGTCATCGTAGTTATATAGAAACTGCATGCATGTATCGACAAAAACATGAGATACATAATTTCCGACAATGGTTTACCTGAGCGTAGTCCGGAGAACTATTCTTGGGCGGATGTAAGTTCCCGAGCTGATACCGGAGTTGGCCGTGCAGCATGTAGATGAATTCGCCTTGGTGAGAAGGTCCCGCACCCAATGGATGTAGATTGATCTTCTCGGAAGCGAACGCCAACATGCTGTTGTACTTACGAATATCGTGATGGAAGGCGGGTTCGTGCAAGCAAGAAGCCAGTGGTTCCGGTGCCGGTGGGAACGGTGTCAAACGAATGGCGTTTTGATTGCAACAACTCGTGAATACCGGATGATCTTTACGACTATACGAGACCGACTTTTCCGCCTCCCAGAATTTGGCCTTGCAATATTCGCATCGACAATCCATGTTATCGATGTTCACGCACGTGATTACGGATTCGTCGAAGTTCGGGTCGTCGATGTTACGAGCCTCGTATTTCGGAATTCCCGCTTTCACTCGTTGACGGGAGGCGGACACCGCTCGTCGGGTGGTGTCGCGGGCGGCCTCCGGGTCCTTCGCACGGGAGGCGGACATCGTTCGTCGGCTGGTAGCGCGGGCGTCCTCCGGGTTCTTCGCACGGGAGGCGGACATCGTTCGTCGTCTGGTGTCGCGGGCGCCCTCCGGGTCCTTCGCACGGGAGGCGGACATCGTTCGTCGGCTGGTGTCACGGGCGCCCTCCGGGTCCTTCGCACGGGAGGCGGACACCGCTCGTCGGGTGGTAGCGCGAGCACGTTCAGGATCCTTCGCACGTGCTGCACGTTGACGAAGGGTAGCACTTGGTACGGACACTCCCACGTTCGAGTCTTCCATCTTCTCGTCAGGATCATCGGCAAAGTCATGTTCGCTTTCCGGAATATTCGGACAGGAAGTGGATGTAATGTCAAGCATTTCCTCATCGTTGTCGTCTCGTCTAGGAATTTTTGTCCATGTGCCACATCTTGCGGCCTCTTTAAACGAACGTTTCATGATGGTATCCAAGTTTATGCTTTGATCTGCGTACGATGTACACACACACATATACAAATATTGAACATTTAGTTAATGTCGATTGAATATGTAACAATTTTAATGTGTAAAATATGGAACATGTTTCTGTGTTAAATAAGTAACATAATGTTAACTAATACACAAGCAGTCTAACTTAAACCGGCGGAGCGCCATCTTTTCGGGTCACGGTGTAGCATCGGTAGATGTCCGTTAGGTATGCATCATCCACTGGCTTGCCGACGTCATTGGATCGCAGGTGCTTAGCGACAGGAAGTGAAAATTTATTTAAGGAGTCGGGGTCCTCAAGATTGATACAATGCAAATTCGATCTGACAATCGCCACGGCGTGCCCTTCAACACCGTCCCAAAACTCCGGTTGGCCGTACCCGACACCATGGGGCAGTTTGGAGCAGCCTTTCCAGGCCTTGTTGAGGTAGCCAAAGACAAGGACCGTCTTGTCACCGTCGGCGATGGTCCTCTTGAAATCGTTCCGACTGAGGATGTGGATTCGAAACCCGAGCCTTTTGAGTACGGCATCGATAACATGGTACGAGTAGCCTCCTTTCTTCTCGTTGCTGAAAAAGTCGGAATCCATAGGCAATGTGCGTCCGGCATCGTCCCATCCACGTTCCTTTCTGTAGATGTTGGGGTCTTTCTTAATGAGCTCCACGGCTTTCTTTGAAAGGCGCAGAGCCTCCTCCTTGCACATTGTGCGCACTTCAGCCGCGCTCTTGCTCGTGAACGTGGAAATGGCATAAGGAACACAACCTCCCGGCGTGGCAGCGGGCCGGCGAGAGTGGGAATGACGAAGCCTTTTCGCCTTCTTGTGGGTCACCTGAGGTCGAGTGTGCGCAGAGGGCATGTTAATGTCCATCAATTGCGTGAGTGTAGTGAAGTCGACGGTGGTTCCGGAAAGGCTGCGCAATCGTGTGCCCGATCCGTCGTGGTTAGTTCTTTTATGGACATCGGACGCGCTTGCCGTGTGAAATGCTGTTCCCGAATTTGACACCGCTTTACGAACGACGAAAGCCCGTGGCGGCTAGGAATGGCGATTCCTCCCCCCGGTGTCAACATTCGGTCAAACGCGACGTACACGACATTAATTACACAAATGTGCAATAAGCGCATGGAGTGACAATCGTGTGAAATACCGGAATGAACCTGCCTCCACGATGACACGTGCAAGCGTAAGAACGTTAATGAAAAAGCTGACCTTGGGGGCGAGTCGATGAAATAGTTGAGCTTGGGAACGGGTCGATGAAATAGTTGAGCTTAGAAGCGGGTCGATGAAATAGTTGAGCTTGGGAGCGGGTCGATGAAATAGTTGAGCTTAGGGACGAGTCGATGAGATAGTTGATCTTGGGGACGGGTCGATGAATTAGTTGACCTGTTGTCCCCGACCAAAGTACTAATCTCATCCACTGGTGTTTGACTTCCGTATGATTCTAGGAGCGGTATTTTACCATCGACTGGCCAATCACGTTTGAGCGAAGCTGCTTCGAGCATGGTTCCCATAAGGAGGGCATTATCGTGGACTCGATATATAACGGACATCGGCGATCGTGGAGGTATTATTGCCGACTCCATTTAAGTCGAGCTGCCTCGAGCGTGACTCACGCAAGGAGGGCCTACAAATGTCTGTTCTAGACTCTTGAAATCACTTTTGGGTCGATTTCAACACCCAAGCCTCGTCTACAATTCACCCAGCTCTTTCCCTCCCTAGACATCATTATACATAAATATGAGTCGCCTAATGTGTGTGACGGGTATATCCTCCCAATTATTATTTCAAACATATTTTACATCTACTTATTGTTCAGCTTCTTCAAATTGGATTCTGTTATCTTTATTCTACATATTGGACGGTCCATACTTATTGAAGATAGCCATGTAAAAATCTGTAGACTTCAGTTTATTCATACAAGCTGGATCATAAATGTCATATACATCTATTCATTATCGAAAACGAACGGATGTTGTGCATCGAATTGCTCCGAAGATTCAGCTTCTTGGGTCCTATTATGATCTTTATTCCACACATTAGGCGGCCCATATTCATTGAAGATACTCATGCTGATATCTGTAGATTTCATGCTATTGATGCAAGCTGGATTTTGTACATTCAATGCCATGTCAAAATCGTGTGATTTCATATATTCATTCATCTCAATGCGTGAAATTGTGACTGCATGATGAAGATCATTCCCGATTTTCATGAGGACGATATGATCAATGGTCAGTTTGTTAATGATCTCATCGATATTGGCTCGATATTGTTCGGGTATTTCGTCTCCTTGTTCTTCAAATGGAATCCGTTTACCCCATATGGCAATCTGTACTTTCTTTCCATCCGGTGTGAAAGCAATTAAATTGCATACGGGTTTTTTATTGGAAACGACACGAACGTCATCTATCTGTTCCAATACTGTGATCAGATATCCTTGAGGTATATGCTTTACCGTATGATCGTCTCGTATATCACACAACTGTTGTCCAGTGAAATGCTTCATTTATGTACCTGCATACAAAAAATGCATACATTAATGTTCTATATTACATTTCATATACAATATATCAACGTATATAGAAGAGAAGGCCATAAGACCATAAGACAAATAGACCTCCGTTTGGATGTTGACAAATTGACTCAAAAAATGGTGTGCCCGATCCGTCATGTTAGTTCTTTTACTACACGTTTAACCTATATATCAATGTCCATCTGCATCTATGGATACAATAGATCACGATGTATATCAATGTCAAGGCGGAATGCTTGGACTTAAGCTAACCCGGACTTAGGCTGAATGCTTGGACCTAAGCTAACCCGGACTTAGGCTGAATGCTTGGACCTAAGCTAACCCGGACTTAGGCGGAATGCTTGGACCTAAGCTGACCGGGACTTAGACTGAATGTTTGGACCTAAGCTGACCCGGACTTACGCTGAATGCTTGGACCTAAGCTAACCCGGACTTAGGTTGAATTCTTGAACCTAAGCTAACCCGGACTCACCTTTACATAAGCTGAAAATCCGTCTATAGGTATGTCCAATCAAGATCTGAAAACCCAAAGATATATATATATATATATGCATAACTATCAAAGTATATGTTTCAACATATCAACATTACGTTGCGTTTGCATGTGCATGTGCATGTGCGTGTGCATGTATGTATGCATATGCGAATGCTTGTGCATGTGCATTTGTGTGTGTGTGTGTGTGTGTGTATGTGTGTGTGCATATACATGTGTGTGTGCATGTGCATATGTGTGTATGCATATGTATATGCGTGTGTGTGTAGGTACGTGTGCGTGTGCGTGAACCTAAGCTAACCCGGACTTAGGCTGAATGCTTGGACCTAAGCTAACCCGGACTCACCTTTGCATAAGCTGAAAATCTGTCTATAGGTATGCCCAATCAAGATCTGAAAACCCAAAGATATATATATATATATATATATATATGCATAATTATCAAAGTATGTTTCAATATATCAACATTACGGTGCGGTTGCATGTGCGTGTGCATGTGTGTGTGCATGTATGTGTGCATATGCGTATGCATGTGCATGAGTGTGTGTGTGTGTGTGTGTGTATGTACGTGTGCGTGTGTGTGCACGTGTGTGTGTGTGTGTGTATGTGTTTGCATGTGCATGTGTGTATGTATGTGCATGTGTGTGTGTGTGTACATATCTGCTTGTGTATTAGCTGAAAATCGGCTTGTGTATTAGCTGAAAATCTGTATATGCATAAGCTGGAAATCTGCTTACATAATTATATGCTGACAATCGGCGCACGTATGCATAATCCGAAAATCAGCTTGTGCATGATCTGAAAATCTGCTTATACATATGCCAAAAATTAGCTTATGCATAATCCGAAATGCATAATCCGAAAATCAGCTTGTGCATAAACCGAAAATCTGCTAATGCATAAGCGGAAAATCTGTTTACATATATGCCAAAATTCTGCTTATGCGTAATCCGAAAATCTGCTTGTGCATCAGCTGAAAATCCACTTATGCATAAGCTGAAAATCTGCTTACATATAAGCCGAATATCAGCTTGTGCGTACGCTGAAAACCTGCTCACATATATGCCAACAATCGGAGTATGCATGATCCGAAAATCAACTTGTGCGTAAGCTGAAAATCCGCTTATATGTAAGCGGCTGCATACAAAAAATATATACATTAATGTTCTATATTACATTTCATATACAATATATCAACGTATATACAATATTGTAGACTATTGCGTTAGTTGGTTTTCACGAGAAGATTGCCACGGTGACATATGTATCATGCATGCATGCTCTATAGAATATACTACTTAGGCACTGGGAATAAGTTGATAATTTGCTTACATTGTGCGCTGAAAATCGGCGTGTGCATAAGCTGAAAATCTTTTGATGCATAAGCTGAAAATATTCTGATGCATAAACTGAAAATCGGCTCGCGCATAACCTGAAAATCTGCTTACGTATACGCATCAAAGCTGAAAATCAGCTGACATATATGCCGAAAATTAGCTTATGTATAACCCGAAAATCCGCTCGTGTGCATAACGCTGAAAATCTGCTTCGATACATAAGCTGAAAATCTGCTCACATATACGCTGCAAATCCCCTTATGCAAAACCTGAAAATCGGCATGTGCATAAGCCGAAAATCTGCTCACATTTCAGCTGAAAATCATCAGCGCAGTGTACATAAGCTGAAAATCTCATGATGCATAAGCTCAAAATCGTTGCTAACATGTAAATGAAAAATCAGCTTGTGCATATACGCGGAAAATCTGCTTGTGTATTAGCTGAAAATCGGCTTGTGTATTAGCTGAAAATCTGTATATGCATAAGCTGGAAATCTGCTTACATAATTATATGCTGACAATCGGCGCGCGTATGCATAATCCGAAAATCAGCTTGTGCATGATCTGAAAATCTGCTTACACATATGCCAAAAATTAGCTTATGCATAATCCGAAAATCAGCTTGTGCATAAGTCGAAAATCTGCTAATGCATAAGCGGAAAATCTGCTTACATATATGCCAAAATTCTGCTTATGCGTAATCCGAAAATCTGCTTGTGCATCAGCTGAAAATCCACTTATGCATAAGCTGAAAATCTGCTTACATATAAGCCGAATATCAGCTTGTGCGTACGCTGAAAACCTGTTCACATATATGCCAACAATCGGAGTATGCATGATCCGAAAATCAACTTGTGCGTAAGCTGAAAATCCGTTTATATATAAGCGGCTGTAAATCGGCTTGTGCTGAAAGTCACAAAGTCTGCTTACATATAAGCAGACATGTATGTCGTATGACAAATGCGACGACATGATACACACATACATTCGTGCATGCATGTGACTCTATGATATACATGATTATACGATCAACGAACATGTGTTGTTTGACATATATACATATATATGTAAATATCTTACATGCTGCTTCGATACATAAGCTGAAAATCTGCTCACATATACGCTGCAAATCCCCTTATGCAAAACCTGAAAATCGGTATGTACATAAGCCGAAAATCTGCTCACATATCAGCTGAAAATCATCAGCGCGGTGTACATAATCCGAAAATCAGCTTGTGCATAAGCCGAAAATCTGCTAATGCATAAGCGGAAAATCTGCTTACATATATGCCAAAATTCTGCTTATGCGTAATCCGAAAATCTGCTTGTGCATAAGCTGAAAATCCACTTATGCATAAGCTGAAAATCTGCTTACATATAAGCCGAATATCAGCTTGTGCGTACGTTGAAAACCTGCTCACATATATACCAACAATCGGAGTATGCATGATCCGAAAATCAACTTGTGCGTAAGCTGAAAATCCGCTTATATATAAGTGGCTGTAAATCGTATAACAAATGCGTACATTCGATCGCATACCTGCGTGCGGATGGTGTCGTATACCGTGTTGATTAATGCGTGCACGCATATCGCCTGCATACATCGCGATCAATATATGCGGATGCAACATGATTTCTAATATGCATGCATGTCGTATAACAAATGCGTACATTCGATCGCATACCTGCGTGCGGATGGTGTCGTGTACCGTGTTGATTAATGCGTGCACATATATCGCCTGCATATATCGCGATCAATATATGCGGATGCGACATGATTTCTAATATGCATGCATGTCGTATAACAAATGCGTACATTCGATCGCATACCTGCGTGCGGATGGTGTCGTGTACCGTGTTGATTAATGCGTGCACATATATCGCCTGCATAAATCGCGATCAATATATGCGGATGCAACATGATTTCTAATATGCATGCATGTCGTATAACAAATGCGTGCATTCGATCGCATACCTGCGTGCGGATGGTGTCGTATACCGTGTTGATTAATGCGTGCACGTATATCGCCTGCATACATCGCGATCAATATATGCGGATGCAACATGATTTCTAATATGCATGCATGTCGTATAACAAATGCGTACATTCGATCGCATACCTGCGTGCGGATGGTGTCGTATACCGTGTTGATTAATGCGTGCACGTATATCGCCTGCATACATCGCGATCAATATATGCGGAGGCATCATGATTTCTAATATGCATGCATGTCGTATAACAAATGCGTACATTCGATCGCATACCTGCGTGCGGATGGTGTCGTATACCGTGTTGATTAATGCGTGCACATATATCGCCTGAAGCAAGAGAATTAATTGCGGGGTTGCTGCTTAAACTATATTCTATTATTCAACTGTTTTGCGATTGGTAATGGAACGTTTGCTTAAATATACCACGGTCACTTATTCGCGATGTGTATAGCGTATTTATGAAATTACCCGAAGCTTCATGTCGTTTCACGAAACTTGAACGACATGCTGCCACGTCTTCGCGATGACATATTAATGATATGTGATGGTGTATCACACATCGTCTTGGCGTGTTCTACCTACAGATGGCATGTGACACTATCGAAACTTGAACGACATGCTGCCACGTCTGTGCGATGACACTACGATATGTTCTACCTACAGTATGGAAAGTATAATGAAATGATAGCGAGATGATGGCATGTGACACTGTCGAGTCTGAGGTCATATAGTAGTACGTGCCCTCGATGGGTGAACGACATGCTGCCACGTCTTCGCGATGACATATTAATGATATGTATCAAGGGGGGTCGTCGATCCGTCACAATGACACTGTCGAGTCTGAGGTCATATAGTAGTGCGTGCACTCGATGGGTGACCATAAGCATCGGTGGTCTAGTGGTCATAATGCATGACGCTAGCTCGAACGACCTGGTAATGATATGTATCAAGGGGAGTCGTCGATCCGTCACAATGACACTGTCGAGTCTGAGGTCATATAGTAGTGCGTGCACTCGATGGGTGACCATAAGCATCGGTGGTCTAGTGGTCATAATGCATGACGCTAGCTCGAACGACCTGGGTTCAAATCCCGGTCGCGATGATCGCGATGACCGATGACATCGATGATCGATCGACGAATGTCGAATCGATCGAGATGTCGATTCGATGCGATACGATGCGATTGTCGTCGATCTTCCATATTTAACACATCACACAGATCTTCCATATTTACCACATCACACTGATCTTCCATATTTAACACATCACACCGATCTTCCATATTTAACACATCACACTGATCTCCCATATCTAACACATCACACCGATCTTCCATATTTAACACATTACATTATTCTTCCATATTTAACACATTACACTGATCTTCCATATTTAACACATCACACAGATCTTCCATATTTACCACATCACACTGATCTTCCATATTTAACACATCACACCGATCTTCCATATTTAACACATCACACTGATCTTCCATATCTAACACATCACACCGATCTTCCATATTTAACACATCACACCGATCTTTCATATTTAACACATTACATTGATCTTCCATATTTAACACATCACATTGATCCTCCTTATTTCATACATAACAGTGATGTTTCGAAATCTGAAATCGAAAAAAAAATCGAAATCAGAAATCGAAAATGAAAAATCAAAATCTGAAATCGCAAATGAAAAATCGAAATTTGAAATCGAAAATGAAACCTGAAATATGATTTCCATGATTTTGGCTATCTTTTTCAGTTTTCAACTTTTTACAAACCTCGTCAGGCCGATCAGGGTCCTCTCTATTCCCTTGAAAGATGAGAAGAAGAAGTAGTACCTAGCAAATCGAAAATCGAAATCGAAAATCGGAAATCAAAAATGCATTTCGATTTCTGATTTCTGATTTCTGATTTCTGATTTCTGATTTCTAATTTTCGATTTCTGATTTCTGATTTCTGATGCGACGCGATGCGAAGCGCGATGCGATGCGATGCGATGCGAAGCGCGATGCGTCGAATTAAATCGAAATCGCGCGGGGGGTGTCTCGGGGGTGCGCGCAGGGGTTGGCGGAGGGGTCGTCGATCCGTCCCGTGTGACTTACCAACCCACCAACTTACATTTCGTGGTTATTATATAACTAGCCTCGGAACCAAAGGGG
>LGRX02002276.1:0-30214 GCA_001247695.2 Cymbomonas tetramitiformis
GGCTTCAAGACGGTGGATGGCACTTTGGCGTTGCACTCGGTGCGGGCGGGAGTTGGCCTAATGGTTGGGTTGAAGCGTGATCGTCCATGCTATTGCGATTATTGCTACGCACAATGTGAGCACCCGCAACCGGATAGTGAAGGGTGCCATTATAAGAGTCATGTGGATGAATGGGTGCCTTTCACGATGGTGGCGGAGGCGGTAGGGGAAGAGCGGCGAACGAGGATGCGTGCAGCGGAGCAGGCGCACGACGTGGCGCATGTGGAGGTTTCACGAGGAAGCATCTTTGCACGCTCATCGGGGGGAGATGAGAACCACGAATATTATTTGGTGAAGGCGCTAGGTGGAGTGCATCAAGTGCTAGACGCGGACGGCATCAAGGACGACTACTACACACCGGGTGTGGGGGGGAGTGCAGGGGCAGGAGTGCATCCTACCCCTGGCGAGTTCGTTGTTGAAGGCAGATTTTTGGAATGGAGGGATGAAAGCACATGCACGGAGTACTTTGTAGACAATAGCAGAAAATGTTTGACGTACTCACATCATATAGTGTGTGTGGAAGTGGCTCTGAGGAAGCGCAAAGTAGGCAGGCAGGACTACTTGATAGTACGTACCGGAGGCGGAGCATCAACGTATCCTAGCTGCACTTGTGTAACTTAAGCTTTGATGGGTTATAATGGTCCAATATGCTTGCAATCATAATGCGAAACCCCATAGGAATGCAACGGACATGGGTTGCTTGCAAATTCGATGTTATCCTTGACCTACATGTAGCACAAACCCTAAAACCCTGAAAATGGCCGGCTCAGGCCCCAGAAACGGCCATTTTGGCCCCCGGCGAGCAACCAAATTAAAATTTCTCATCATTTCTTCCACTAAGTAGTTCGTGATGGTCCTTGAAAGGTCCCACAAAGTTCAAACGCGCGATTCGGATACCTAACTGAAATCCTCTAGCCCCCGCGCACGCAAAATGGCCTGCGCAGGCCCCAGAAACGGCCATTTTGGCCCCCGGCGAGCACCCAAATTAAAATTTCTCATCATTTCTTCCACTAAGTAGTTCGTGATGGTCCTTGAAAGGTCCCACGAACTTCAAACGCGCGATTCGGATACCTAACTGAAATCCTCTAGCCCCGCGCACGCAAAATGGCCTGCTCAGGCCCCAGAAACGGCCATTTTGGCCCCCGGCGAGCACCCAAATTAAATTTTCTCATCATTTCTTCCACTAAGTAGTTCGTGATGGTCCTTGAAAGGTCCCACGAACTTCAAACACGCGATTCGGATACCTAACTGAAATCCTATAGCCCCGCGCACGCAAAATGGCCTGCTCAGGCCCCAGAAACGGCCATTTTGGCCCCCGGCGAGCATACGAGTTGTATTTTCGTAGTTGATGGATGGCTGACATGTCATTCATTATGAATAGAACATGGCATTGCCTAGTGATATGTGTATATTCTTCAGCACATGATCACTTATCTCAATGGTGCCCATTTTATTTTTGGGCAAACACTATTTAGAGACTTGTTATGATAAAGAAGTATGAATGATGAATGTGTCATTTCAATCCGATAGAGTTGTGACTTGTTTTATGACTACAAAATTTATGTCACTTTCCAGAATGAGGATGAACTGCGCTTGGAAACCAGCTGCAGATTGCGGTGGTCTGGCTTTTCCCAAGACTTCGTGGCCTAATGGTCGAGGCAACAAATTTCTAAACATTCCAGAATGAACTTTCAGAGAGTCATGATTCCTCAATGAAGCATGCGTGTCTTATGTGCCAGAATGATATGAACCACAAGTATGATGTCAATCTATACGTGGATGGTTTATACCATTATATGCTATTCCACAAATAAGATAGTGATGTCAGAATGAAAACTTTGGACAGTTGCAACTCAGTACATACCTGAGTGCATTCAAATCCATTTGTATGCTCAGAATCTGAATCTAATGTACTTGTATATGTACAGGATAGAATATATTTTCTATGTGATTCTGGATTCAGGAACTAGAGTCAATGAAAAACTCCTTTCCTATTTCAGAGGATGAAACCTTTATTCCCTTAGGTGCAATACCTTATCTTAAGGAATAGTCATTTTCAATACAAGTTTTAATCGATTTTTTCAAATCTGTTTATCACTTTTATGATGATCAGATTGGTCAACTTTACAGCATAACCATTTTCCCTCGCTGAAGGAGATGACTTCCATCATAGGGAGGTATATTAGCTGTTTTCATATGACACATGAAAAACATGAATAATTCTTGGAGAATTTCGGGATAAACATCCTGGATTGGCTGTGCTTTATTGCTCTATGCCCAAGAATGACCGAAGAGATTGCTTGCCATTTTTCAGCCACATAGCGTGGAGGCTGCTTAACAACGGTTGGGTCATAAGCTGTATAGCTATGTCAGCTATGTCGGAGGCTGAATAGCCATAATTGCACAGACTCTGTCTTTCATGATGAATAGACTTCTGAGAAATGGTGTCTGAAAAACCAATTGACAACAACTCAACCTTTTGGTATGATTAAGAGCTGATGATCCTTGTTGCACTACAATTGTTTAATGTGCACTAATGAAATGCCTTGTGATATATAATCTCACAGAATAGGCATTGCTCAATGGCGAAATGATCAGATATGTAATGATCAATGAAGACGAGATGGTTGGTATGGCTCATTCAGTAGGCATAATTACCTCAAAGAGATGCCAATACACGGATACATATCAAGACATAAGGGCAATAGGCTTATTGTATAGCCTTCAAGGCAGCTAGCATTCATGCTGCATTGGTCAGCTCAGTGGCTTTGACCTTTCTAGGTGTTGTACTCAGGCCGTGGCCTGCATATTGCATTGAGTAATCTTGACACCTTTAATGATCCAATCAGATGATATGTATGAAATATCAAGAATGGTTGCCCTTTTCAATGATCATCGGTGGCAGAGGCTATAGTGCTTGCACCGTGTCAGTATACAATTCTAGTCTGGATACATGCTAGACCAGATGTATACAATGTCTAGGTCTTCAAAATCAAGCTCATATGTATGTCATGGCTGATGTATGTGTCAACTTCATGGAGTTCTGCATGGTTTGACTGTATACAGTCAGGCTTACCAAAAAAAAAGCAATGATGCAACTTACTTGTTTTATTATTTGTCTTTATTATTTATTTGGTTTTTAGTTGTATTTCTAGCTTATCATCTTCCCCCCTCAAGGAAGTGTATTGCTAGGCGGTTGTCAAGCGCCGTTCAAATACAACAGAGGTCCGACCTCTATGTGATGACGTGGAAGCTTTCTATGAAGCTGGATAGCAGTTCTCGGGTTGCAGCCCATTGCACCGAAGGTGCATTGCAGTTATTGGGATGCAGCCCGAATCCACGTCATCTGCGTGGGTCATATAGTGCCCAAGCATGTGCTGTATATATACAACACTACCCTCCAGCGGCGAAGTGGCTTTCTATTACCATCATCATATGCTGTGGGATATCAATATATGATCAGAGAGCATGGATATATATATATATATGTACCATGTTTGTCAATATCGGAGAGACTATGTCTTCTTTAAAATCCTCATGACTACATGTATAATGGTGCTATACTGATGTCAACACCTTCTCTCTGAGTGATTTATTAATTTCAGATGTAATGTCGTGGCATAAAATATGTCCACGTCATTGGCATGAGTCATGTTGTGTCCATGCATACACGATCTTAGCGCAGGTCACAATACAGTGCCCGAGCATACGCGATTTTAGCGTAGGTCACATTGTGCCTCTATTTATTACATCTGAGAATATATGTTACTCATCTTTGTGAGTCTAGACAGCATTGTGCTGATTGCAATGCTTTCTCTGGTGACTTATATATCACAGATTATACCAATGTGGTGATATCAGTCCAGTGCAATATTTTGTCACCGGAATGTACAGGGATTGTGAATGATTGCAATCCAGCCGGAAGAATAATCTCAACAGCTATTTTGTACTAATGAATACATCGGAGTTATACTCATTTCGACGATTCAAAACCTATGTCATTTGTAGTAATGACAACTCACATGGATATATAGGGTTTTTATCAGAATGCTTTTATGTGATGTCAATATATGATGAACAATTCACTTTCATCTCAGGACAACGGAGTTATGCTTGGAAGGTCTTGAATGGTGGTCTCCCAACAGTTATCAGCTGTTATTCTGGTGCCACATTCTGCCTTCAGCACTGGGACTATATCATCCTGTCTTACAGCGATACACTTGTCCTTCCCACTCTTATGTACGGCTATAGTGCCAAAGTGTATCAGGTGGGACATATATATACATATATACATTATATGACCACTTCCGCGACTCAGATGGGATGGATTGACTGTTTTTTGTACTCACCCATATGGTGCGCGATTCCTATAGTTTAGCATTTTTGAGAACCAATTTTCATGTTGAGAATCCGATATTTGATGTCCACATATGTCAGTTGCATGTTACCACAACCCTAATTTGGGTTTAAAGGTCCCAAAATGGACTCAAATTGCAGTTTTAGCCACATTTTAGCAACTTTCACCTTGATTGCGCCCATATGGGGCGCGATTCCTACGGTCTAGCATTTTTGAGAACCAATTTTGATGTTAAGAATCCGATATTTGATGTCCACATATGTCAGTTGCATGTTACCACAGCCCTAATTTGGGGTTTAAGGTCCCAAAATGGACTCAAATTGCAGTTTTAGCCACATTTTAGCAACTTTCACCTTGATTGCGCCCATATGGGGCGCGATTCCTACGGTCTAGCATTTTTGAGAACCAATCTTGATGTTGAGAATCCGATATTTGATGTCCACATATGTCAGTTGCATGTTACCACAACCCTAATTTGGGTTTAAAGGTCCCAAAATGGACTCAAATTGCAGTTTTAGCCACATTTTAGCAACTTTCACCTTGATTGCGCCCATATGGGGCGCGATTCCTACGGTCTAGCATTTTTGAGAACCAAATTTTCATGTTGAGAATTCGATATTTGATGTCCGCACATGTCAGTTGCATGGTACAATAACCCGAATTTGGGGTTTAAGGTCCCAAAATGGACTCAAATTGCAGTTTTAGCCACATTTTAGCAACTTTCACCTTGATAGCGCTCATATGGGGCGCGATTCCTACGGTATAGCATTTTGAATAACCAATTTATATGTTGAGAATCCGATATTCGATGTCCGCATATGTCAGTTGCATGGTACAATAACCCGAATTTGGGGTTTAAGGTCCCAAAATGGACTCAAATTGCAGTTTTAGCCACATTTTAGCAACTTTCACCTTGATAACGCTCATATGGGGCGCGATTCCTACGGTCTAGCATTTTTGAGAACTAACTTTCATGTTGGTGGTGACAACTCCGAGATGGAGGATGGTGAAGATGAGACGACATGGGTTGTGTATGCTCTATACGCATGTCGCCCTCGCGGCGGCCTCGTGTTGGCATCGGATGCGGATCGGTGTCATTCCACCGGAAATTTTGTTCACTGCATGCATTGCCTGTTAATTTTGCATCGGCTGCGTCGACATGAGCATAACCGCGTTGCTCTCCCCGCAGCGGAGGTCCGAGGTGCTACAAGCGGGCATCACGCAGCTTTCGCCGTTGCAATAAGTGAACGTGCAATGGGCCCTTTATTATGAGTGTGATAAACACCTCAGAGGATAGGGAATTGATGTTATTTGTGGTTATGATTCATGCATGTTAAAATCTTCCCATATTCACACGATCGCGTAGACGCGTACGTAATCGGATCAGACAGGATGAAGCGGATGGCCACTCGTTTATTATTTGTGCAGCGGTGATTATAAAAATATTCATCTCATCAAGCGATCAGAGGAATTCGTCACAATCTATCCATCAATGAAGATATCAAACTATGTTGAAATGCTTACTACTCATCATAGCATTATGTATGGCAGGATGCCATGACGTGAGTTATTGGATCGCCCATCTCACATCCATGGGTTTATAACATAAAACACATTTTATGTTCTCGCTCCTCGCCAGCATAACAACATACTCGACCTCTGTGTGTTCACATTGAGTGTGTCTATGTCAATGTTACTTGTTGCCACTTTTGCTCTACTCTCGATGACATGGTCTACAAGTGCATAATATATACTCGTGCCGCGGATCAAACTTTCCTCTTGTTGCCTCGGCCACGAGCAACAACTTGCGGTGTGGCCGCAGATGATGTAGTTTCTCCTGGCCCTTTGCCTCGCCCACGAGCAACAGGTGGCTGTGCAGCCGCAGATGATGCAACTCTCCCTCGCCCCTTGCCTCGGCCACGAGCAGCAACTTGCGGCACCGCCGTTGATGACGATGCAGCTTCGCCTCGGCCCTTGCCTCGTCCACGAGCTACAAGTGGTTGTGCAGCCGCAGATGATGCAACTCCCCCTCGCCCCTTGCCTCGGCCACGAGCAGCAACTTGCGGCACCGCCGTTGATGACGATGCAGCTTCGAAAAATATACGAAAAATATGAATGAGCAAAATAATCTTGATTATTATTGTTGTGAACATAACTTCATCATTATTATGCAACTTTCCCCCGGATCATTTCATACACACACACACACACACATATATGTATATACATATATATACATATTATATCACTCTAAAAACACCATATATATATATATATATATGGCCCTGGAAGACTAATGAAACTCCATAATGAAAATTATTTTTTCCAAAAGTGTGCCGTGTGCGTGTGTGTGTGTGTGTGACCTTGCTCATGCATTTGTATCGTGGATGGATACATATTGTTATATATGTGTGTATGTGTGGTGCGGCCTGTGTGGTTTTAGCATGTTTCATATATTACGCATGCTCGGATTTGCTATGCGTGCATGTATAGGCTGTGGCATAATTGTCATTGTGAACATCACTGCATCATTATTAGGCAACTTGCCCCCGGAGAATTTTCCATCCATATTTGTTGGCAATGTGATTCTAGACTTCATCAAAACCCAGCAAAATAATTAAGTAATCAACCTTGTTTTGTTTTTGTGCATTGTTGTGTGTGTGTGTGTGCGCGCGCGGGCGCACGCGCGTGTGAACATGCTTGTGCGGCATGTGTATGAATGGATGCATATTACTGTGTGGGGGGGTGTGGCTTTGTGTGCAGGCTGTGTGGCTTTAGCAACTTGTCTAAATTAGGCATGCTCGGATTTGCTATGTACATTTGTATAGTAGTAGGTTGCATAAACTAAATTGTGTATGCTTGGATTTGCTATGTATACTATCTTGTATATAAGTTGTATATACAAGTAGTATACATAGCAAATCCAACCACACTTCTATTTTAGAAAAGTTGCTAAAGCCACACAACATAATACAGCCTATACAAGATAGTATACAGAGAAAATCCAAGCATGCTTAATTTAGAAAAAAAATGCTATATCACCCATGCAGCCTATACAAGTATACATAGTAAATCCAGGCCTACATAATTTAGAAAATTTGCTACTAAAGACACAACATATTACAGTATATGCAAGATAGTATACCTAGTAAATCCAAGTATAAGTATACACATTGTGATATATCACAGCCTATACAAGTATACATACTCAATCCAAGCATACATAATTTAGAAAAGTTGCTACATCGCAGTCTACACAAGTATACAACATAGCAAGTACACGCATACTTAATTTAGAAATTATGCTAAAGCCACACAGCCCGCAACACATAACAATATTCATTCATCCATACACACACACACACACGCGCGCGCGCGCACACACACGCACACACACATATTTAAGTATTTTGCAATCTGCAACTACACGCATACACTTACACACAATGCGTGGTGGTAAGCCAGAGTGAATACTAATGTGTACACTTACACACATGAGCACACATGAGCACACACATTATCACGAGCTTACCTTGAGGTTTGCTTCCGCTGAAATCTCCACCTTGACGATAGTACCAAGTCCGATGCCCCCAAACATCCAGCATCGGAGCATATTTGATTCTGGCCCACCCTCTCGCTGCTTGACATTGTATTTCGATTGAAGATGAATGCTATCAAGCTGTGTATTTTCGGGCAATTTGTGTATGTGGAATCCGCTGAATGTCGTCGATCTCAGCAGGCGTTAACAACTGCTTGCATAATGCATCGATGTCTATCTTCGTGGTGCCATCCATTATGTCAGCTACCATTTGCAGTCCTGCCATCTGCACTGCATGCTTCTCTTCTAGCAGCACGGTGCATGCAGCATCAAGTTCTGTTCAAAAAGAAACCACGGAATATATCATCTTATTAGCACGTATAACCATCGATGCATGGTGGTAAGTCAGCATCAAAGTTAATAACACATATGTGTGCGTGCATGTAATGAGCGTGGACCTACCTCGGATACGATGTTTGTCGGCGTGCGACACGGAGTGCATTGCGTTGATCGCCTCACATTGTTTATGAGATATATACTCCCCAACTTCTTTGTAACTAGATAATGGTGTCGCAGTGTCATGTGGAGATGTCACCTCCACATTTACATCTGATGCAACTACCTTCAGCAGTGGTCGCTTGCGCGGTGTGGTAGTCGTCACTTCGAAAGTAGCACGAGCTGAACTTCGAAGCTCCCTTTCATGCAACACCTCTGCAGCCGTGTCGATGGCAGTCGTGGCAATGTTATTGGCGGTATGCTCTTGGGCTGCAACATATCCGATCACCGGCACCGCGTCATGTCGCCGCATACAACTGACACAATGCGCAATCTCTGCATGGTGCGCATATGATTGTGCATAGGTACACGGACGACGCGCGTATTATTACCATTATTATAGAGCGCATACGTTGCCATTATGTCCACAATTAACATCTGCCGTACTAATATGATAATTCACAATAAGCGTGTGCATGCGTACCATCATCGGCTGTGCAACTTTCCGATCTTGAACGGCCTCTCCTTGTTAACCACTTCGCGGGGAGTTGATTAGTTGCAGCGTCATCGCCGTCTGTCTCAACTATCAATTGTCGCTCTACATTGATGATAAAATTACTGTCCGAAGCCGAGCAAGCAGATACGCCATTCTTTCTACGATCCCGCAACGTCGGCGCATCAGTTTGTATTATTGAAGTCGGAGCTCCGCGTGGATGTCGCCAGTCGTGATCAAAAGGAGGTTGCTGGGGCAACAAGTGCGCGTTGCTGCAACCTGCCTGCTTAGAGACACAGCGCGAACACTTATCGTTGGCCGCAAAGTTTAGGATAGAACACGCCTTTCTATTGCTCGCCATATCAGTTGCGAATAGGTTCGGCTACACGACAACAACTATGCGGCAAAATCGCGCATACCGCCATTTGCGTATTCGCCATTGACGCTCGGCTTTGACACGCTCATGCGCGAAAATTCTCGAGAGACTGCCTCTAAAAAGATTGCAGAAGCTTACGAAGTAATGCCGTGCATGGCGCTCGCGAATTCAAGCAACCGGCTTAACAGTGGCTTCACAGTGGCTATCGGATTCAACGTAAGCTTCTGTAAGCCAAGCACTCAGGAATTTATAAATTCGCGCCAATTCGGCGTTTCAGGCACCGTGTAATTATTGGTTCGAACATACCCCCCCCTTCGCACCCGACCATCGTCCCAATTCGGCGTGTGGGGACCAGTACAACATCCATCCCATCTGAGTCGCGGAAGTGGTCATATAACTATCATCTTCTGATCCAGGAAATGCAATTAAGCATGGTATCAGGTTATATGTTATGTATATAGTTCAGCATTCCAAACTTACTCGAGAATGTAAATGCTGAGCAAGAGTCAACTTATAGTCATTGGAATATAGTTTCCCATCCGAGTTTACACTTTATTAGTGATGGTGGATTTAACGTTGTACAGATTTCAACGTTACTTGTGGATGCAGTGGTTTTATCAAAAGCAATCCATCAGAAATCATCAGATCGGAATATAAAATGGATATATGTGTAATCCTATCCACCTTCTTCCCCCTTTGAGGAAGTGTAAACATATAGGCAGCCAGTTGCTTATATATTCCATAGCATATAGCTTACAGCTTATAGCTTACAGTCCTTACAGGAAGTAGCTCATACAGTTTGTTGTTGCCCGATATATAATCATGTCTGTGTCGAAAACAGCATGATATTTTAATGCCAAACACGAAGTTTATCGAAATTACAGCGGCATTGTAGGGCATATATGGTTACAGTGGCCCTTATACCCAATAATGTGATTAGGGTGTTACATGGTATCAGTAACCCTAAGATAGGTAAAAAATAAGCAGTATAAATATTTTGCAAAGGTTTTTAAGCAAAACTGCATTTAATACCATACTGAATGTTAAGTGGTTTTCAGGAGGTACGTTACACCCCTGACACACACACACATTCAATTTTTAGGGTGTTACAGGGCGTTACACATGCTGCATAAATCAGGGATTGTTATTTTATAGCTAAATATTCATTTTAGCCAAAAAATCAATCCGAAATTAAAAAAAAAATATTTTACGTACAGCATTTTTACCGATTTATTGTTACAGCAATATGTACACCTTTACATATTCCACACCTAATATCTAGGGCGTTACACGAGATATGACATGTGTCATTATGATTTCCTCATACCTTAATAGGTATAAAATCATAATATCAAATAAAACAAGGTCCAATTTTCAATTTTCAAATTAATCGCCAGAGATTTTCACCGATTTTGGCCGTTTTTCAACATATATATATATATATGTTGATTTATGTACATATCTCTGTGTATGTGGAATGTAAAGTACAGAATCACTGCAATAAACTTCACTTTTGCACATGACAATTTTCATGGCAAATAAGTGAAGTGTGCGGTATATCAACATCTATGGTTGACAACATTTCTGGGTTTTACTGATTTAAACCCATGGCAGTAAATATACATTCTGGTGATATATAGATTTATCAACTTAAGTGGGAACATCCATTTAGGAACATCCACTTTAGTGATATTTGTCAATCTATGATCTGTTCCGAGCATAGGTCTGTGCTCCAAGATTTATCAAAATGATATTTCTTATTTAGAACATATCTGGACATTGCTTGATATAATCACAACAATTTGACACAACACATTTGTATGTGTGTGCTGTCCTCAACAACTATTGTCAGATGTCATGTAGATACTGATCTGAGAGTTGCATGCACTTGATCTGATCAAATCTGAATCAACTGTCAATATGCAACGTAGTTGTTGTTGTTGCTCCAGCGATGACTTTGGAATGACGAGTGGACTGCACCCAACAGTTACCAGCTGTTTCATGGGTGCAGTATCTTGCCTTCGGGTCTGGAGATAACTCCATCCAGCCCTACAACATGTTGTCTTATCCTGCTCCCTTATCTATCGCAATCACTGACATTCCACACGCACATGTGTTTGTGGAATGTTATCCATATTATCATGTACATTATAATTGATTCACTCTGAGTCAGTGATATTCACTCTGAGTCAGTGAATATCAATATATATAATGAATGCCAGTGTATGTGTAATGTGTAGTACTGCTGATTAGTACTTCTGCCAGTGTGTGTGTGTGTATGTGTTCACTTTTACACACTCTGTAGGATATGTTCTGGATATTACAATATCCTAGACAATTCATCATGCAAGATAGTCAGCATACCATGCACTGAGTAAATCTCGCGTGATATATCAGGTTGAGGGATTATTGTAATTCCATGTTGATCTCATTACAAAATGAGTTGCTGGGTATATTTCACATGTAGCTCAGGTGAGCATTCCATCTAGTAATCCACCATAGAATGTACATGTGATCTGAAGAGCATCTCGGCTCCACCAGGACATGACAAGCTAATTATGGTGTTAAGACTACTTTCAGGCACCTTATACTATCATGGGTGCTAACATAATTTAGCATGCACTGCAATATGCGTATGCAATGTTCATGTATTACAGCATGATGCTAGTATACCAGTTGCTAACGTGATCAAACTGATATATATATATATATAGTACAGCTGGTGTCGCTATCAAACGGTATTGTTGATGCATGCACAATTCACAATGTTGCAATCACTCAGCATAAAATGTATACATGGTATAATAATGCATGTACCGCATGTTGGTGATTGCTGCAAGTGATGTGTGTGCATGTGTGCATGTGTGTGTGTGTGCTGATCCGCACACACATACTGTGCACACATTATTATACTTCTGATGAGCATGAATGCTGATGATTAAGAATTTTTGTGCAATCATCAGAACATTTTGTAAATTGCTGCAGTATAATGATCGTGTGTCTACAACAGTATAATGATTGTACGTCCATCATGCGTCTATTCCATGTATCCCTGCGAGTATACATTTATTCTGCAGAGGATATTGACGCGCGTTGTACATATCACATGTTTCGCTGCATGTAGACACATCAGGAATCGTACGCGCTAAAATCGAGCGTCCATCGCATGTGATGAAATCATGGAAAATGCATATCGTGCTGACAGGCTAAAAATCATCGTACGCGCTGATTATTGCGAACAGTGCGAAAGGATCATTTGCAAAAATCGATGCTGACTGTAACAAACGCCGGCTTCTCATGGTACCGCGCCGGGTTTGTTCAGCTGGTGACACGCATGACAGTGGTGACAGCATGACAGGCTTTACGAAGATGACCATCTGTGAGATGCAGACTTGTCAGAGAAGATATGGTCACCATCAAGTGACCAGGGAATGATAAGAAGAAGATGGCAGTGACTCCTTTGCCGCTGACGTGTCAGTCAGAATGCGGTAAACGGTAACATTGTTAGAGCTGGCATGGGATAATGACTTTCCATTGGCTAGATGAAGATTTAAGGGCTAGAACCCGTTACAGTTTTGGGAAATGTGACAGGACATTGAGATATAAGTAGACTCTGACCGAAGGTCAGGCTAGTGGACTCATTATTGTTTTGCCTTCGCAAGTACTAGGTGGCTGTTCGCGTGCCAGTGCTAGAGTGCTAAGACAGTTCTGCTCACAGCTTTTGTACACACAATAATTCGTATTTTGTGATATAATATCAATTTTGACGGATATATTTTACTGCTGTTTTCATACTTTTTCAAAACAATAATGTCCTGCGCGGAGCGGCTTTTTATTTCAGTGTTAATCCGGAAGTGAAGGCCCTTTGGCGAGAAGTCAGCAGCAGTTGAAAGAGCGGATTCGGAAGTCAGGCGACTCCAGGGGCACCCACGGTGCACTGGCGGAACCTTTTTCTTCCCTGAGCTTGGTGGTACTGGCACTGGAAGAGCTTCCAGTAACGGCGGCGACGGATCAGCTTTGAATTCACTAGTCATGAGCGGCCTCCTTCTGCACAGTGATATGCTCAACACCTTGTTCTTCAGCGAATCCAGGGGCACCCCTGGTGCACTGGCCTAGCTGCTGACAGGTGTCCTTCAGTTTTGAGCTAATCAGCACGGCATGAGCTTGGGCGGCGGCGGCGACAAAGTCAATCAGCAGTTAATGTACACCTGGATGAGCAGCTCTCAGTGGTTCTTTCAGCTGACCACCTTGCTTGAAGTGAATCCAGGGGCACCCCTGGTGCACTGGCTTAACTGAAAGGCAGGTGTGTGTCACCTGGGAGCTAATCAGCAGCGGCATCTGCCCTGTCTTACCGGCTAAGAGTGGATCAACAGCTAATGTGTACCTTGATGAACTATCTTCCAGTAGGCTCTCCAGCTGGCCACCTTGTTTGAAGTGAATCCAGGGACACCCTTGGTGTACTGGCTTAGCGGAAAGGCAGGTGTGCTTGGCCTGTGAGCTAATTAGCGGCGACATCTGCTTTTATTTACCAGCGAAGAAGTGGATCAGCAGTGAACCACTGCTCTATGTCTGGAACTGCAACTTACGGTTTCTTGGGCAGCTCCACTTTGTCTGACGGTTAATCCAGGGACACCCCTGGTGTACTGGCCTAAGCCTGAAGCAGAGGAAGAGCTTGCCAGAGGACTGGCAGCTGCATCAACTCTGAAGGCGACAACTGAGTGGTCTATTCCCTGGTGTGACACAGTGTCCTGGTGGATTTAGAGTTAATTACGTTTCCAGCCTGGAGTGCTGCTCACTACTGGAGTGCCCTTCTGCTGCCTTATCACAATGTGTTGGAGAATTCTTCTATCCTTTCTACAGTATTGGTCAGCCGGTGAGGCCCTCATGTCACGGGCCACCTTCTGAATCAGCAGTAGTGCTGCGAATCCAGGGTGCTCAGCACACTGGCTTAGCTTCCAACTCTGTCAGCGACCTGGTACTTGTTTGCTGGACTGGACTGGGGAGTGAGCTTACATGCCAGTCATGGCTTCCTTGATTAGCAGTGGTGTTGTGAATCCAGGGGTGCTCAGCACACTGGCCTAGCTCACACCGCTGTATATCAGTGCTATTTCTTGGGGTTGTGGAGTTGCCCTCACTGTCACTGTCCTCTTTATGAACTCTGGCCCAGCTAATCCAGAAGTGCTCTGCACACTGGCCCAGCGTTAATTTTCCTCGCACGAATACTCTGCATCTGCTGCTGATTCAGGGCGCTGAAGCGCAGTGCTGGACCTTTAGGCATTCGCTGCCCACACGCGTTTCGTTCTTTCACTTGTTCAGCAAGGCGAATCCAGGGGCACTCAGTGCACTGGCCTGAGCCAGTCTGAGTCAAGCCTCCAGTCTACTGGGGAACGAGCTTTGCGCTGAGAAGGGGGACTCGCCCTTGGTCCCGTTGACTGAGCATCAACACAGCACTTCACCACGGAGGGAGAGGCAGAGCCAAGCGCTGCCTCTGTCCATTCCAGAGAACGTGAGGCACGACGGCTGGCACGAGGACGGACCAGTCAGGACCTTGACACGGAGTATATGAGCGCAGAGGGGTCGGGCTCAGAAACCACTCCCTCCGCACCGTCATCTCCAGCAGCAACAGCGCTAGGAGCAGCAGCACTCGCAGCAGCAGTAGTAGCCTCAGCGCCCGCAAACCAGTTTCTCTTTGCGTTTGACGACGTAGACGAGATGGATCACTATGAGAAGGAGAGCCACTCACTTGACAAGGAAGACGTCAGACTCCAGTACACCGGTAGTAAGAGTGAGGACAGAGCGCTCTTCATCAGGCGTTTCGTGGACATGGTGGCGAAAGTCCAGCGGGCTTTTGAGGCCAGGAAGCGTAGGTACATGAAGTCAGCATCTTACCATGCGCTCAGTCAGCAGCAGAAGGAGGCCTTCGCTGGGTCCAGACCAGACTACAGATCATTGTGGGACAGCATACCATCGTTTCTAGCAGGGGATGACCATGCCACCTCAGTCGCTTATGACTGGTGGTGTGCTGCCTACCTGAAGAATGGCGTCATGGCTTCACACGCTTGCCATGTCCTGAAGGACGTTACCATGAGAGATGCCTACCAGGGATCTGTGCGTTGTGCTCAGCCTCCTTTTCATGAGCTGGCGCCAGGGTCAACCTGGGCAGTTTGTAAGGTGTTCGAGGATGGTGATGAGGATGGCGAGGCGTCTGATGAGTGGGCAGGCGAGGGAACCTCCACGAGGGGTCTCACGGGGCCAGATGGCACTGAAGATTCTCACTACTCTTGGGCCTTGAGGGCGTTCGTTGCAGAGCTCGAAGCTAAATTCTTGATGAAGGGCACCAAAGAGAAGGAAGATCTCTTGATCGCCAAGCCGCAGACCAACGAGCAGGACGGCCTCGCCTACGTGAAGAGCTGTCGTCGCAGGGAGGCAGCTCTCAACACCGGCAGGAGGGTGGAGGACTCCGTCGTCAGGCAGAACATCGAGGAATGCATCAAGGGCCTGCGCATCAAAGAATACCGAGATCGCGTGTCCGAGCAGCTGCGCGTCAGCCATCCTGCCCCCAACAGGGTTACTTGGGAGGACCTCGAGGTGATTGTGGAGGTGCAGGACAAGCTCAAGAACGATGCAGAGGCTTGGGCCCTCACACTGCAACAGGAGCTGGTTCGCAGGCTCAACTGCGTGTACTCCTGCTTCGAGGCCAGACAGATGGGGCTTGACCTGTCTGCGCTGGTATCAGCCATGAGGCGCTCGGGTTCTGCCTCCAAGACTGGGGACA
Organism: Cymbomonas tetramitiformis; assembly: GCA_001247695.2. NCBI lineage: Eukaryota > Viridiplantae > Chlorophyta > Pyramimonadophyceae > Pyramimonadales > Pyramimonadaceae > Cymbomonas > Cymbomonas tetramitiformis. The sequence goes on from LGRX02002276.1 coordinate 16,074, forward strand.
GACGCAGGGACCCCAAGAAGAAGGAGCAGGCACAGCATGGTGGCGACGACGCCAAGAAGCCTGTGAGGGAAGCGAACAATGCCGAGCGTCAGAAACCTTCTTACAGCAAGGTGCCACCACCTGATGCCTCGAAGAAGTTTCAGTGTGACTGGTGCTTCACGCGCCTGCCCCACTCTCCAGAGCGCTGCTACACGGGGTGTCGTGATTCCCGGGTGCCGCCCAACTTCCATAAGGACAGGCAAAACTCCAAGTGGCCAGACGAGGTTAAGAATGCCCAGATGCGCGCCTACAACATCGCACACCGCTTTGATAAGCACAAGATGGGGATCACCACCAAGGAGTGGCTTAAGCTCCCGGAGGCCAAGCAGAAGCAACCACAGCAGCAGCAGCAGCAGCAGCAAGTGGCTGCCAGTGCCGAGGTTAAGGAGAAGCTCGCCGCAGAATTGTCAGGCCTCCAGGCAGGGTCACCTCCAAAGGATGACGAGATCGCCGATGCGCAGGCCCTATCAGAGGCCAGTGATGCGGATACCGAGTACAACTCCAACTTCACCCAACAGGCAGAATACGAGGAGGATGAGCAGGACTGCCCTGCTGGGGGTGGTTTGGAAGGTGGTCATGGTGTTGGCATCGATCACGCCCCGAGTCTCCAGGCCAGTGCCGCTGTCGCCTTGGGCAGCACTCAGCAGATGCGGGGCTTCCAGGTCAAGACGCCGGAGGAGTTCGACAGGGCCGCTCAGGTGCCTAGGGCCGTTCCTCCCGACGTACTCAGCAGGAAGGTCCACCTGCTGGCATCCAATCTTCGCAGCTCCGTGCGTGCCTGCTCGCAGATTGCTGCCATCCTGATATCCCAGAACGCCATTGATCTCCCGAAGGACATCGAGAATCTTGTGGCACTGGAGGAGCTCCTGGGCAAGGATCCGAATGATGCAACTGAACAGCCCGCCGAGGTCAATGAGCATGAGTTGGAAGACACGCACGCCGCAGCGACGCAAGGAGCAAGAAGGGAAGCAGACGGTCCAGGACATCGTGCAACCGAGGAGGTGCCATTGGACGAGATGCCCAACGGAGTGGTCGACAGCGCCGCCGCTCGATGTGCAGCTGCTGCCTACGTGGACGATCTGGGGGTGGTTGACTTCAGTGACCATGGACATGTGCGAGCTGGTACCATCAAGACCTCCGCCTACGACGCACTGAGGGCAAAGATGACGCAGCATCTGACCGACGAGCAGGTGCTATTGATGGCTCAAGTTCAGCCCATCTGCAAGTTGCAGAACGCCACTCTATATGAGGGGCTTGCGCTGGTGTCATCCGGTGGCGAGCTTATGCTGTACCGGGCAATCCTCATGGACACCGGCGCCAACTGTAACATCATCTCGATCTCTGTTGTGAGGCGGCTGGGTCTTACAATTTATGAAGCCACCACCGGCGCCAAGGTCACCAGATGTGACAACAGTCCCACAAAGTTCACCCATTACTGCTACGTGGACGTCATTTTGGCAGCGGGCACGCCGCACATGACGCTTCACCGGTTGTACGCCTTCGTGACCTTCGAGGCTGAAAACTCCTGGGACCTGTTGATAGGCACTGGGCCGCTGAAGAACTCCTTGATGATTGACATCAAGTTGGGAAGTTGCGTGGCCGTGTCGCATGCACCGAAGGTTTTGGGCCTGGATGCTGAGGTGGTTCTTCCGCTGGTCGACATGACGACTCCCAAGCGTCCTCACCAGCCCAGGAGGTTGGACCCGGTGGTATGTTTGCAATCGGAGATCTTTGGGCATGAAACGGAATGCAAATGGCTGGGGTGCCCACCCTTGGGCACGAGGGAGGAGAGATTTGCTGCCTCTGGGATTCGGTCTGAGCACATCCTTGACGGCGAGGAGTCGCCGGTGGGGTCACCGATGCCTTCGTCAGGGCCATCTGCTGCGCCCCCTAGACCCCGAGCCGCCACACGCGCAGAGGTCGAGGCGGCATCTCGCGTTCACACGTGTTCGCTTGAAGGAGGCCGAAGGAGCTACCTGGCGTCGCTGACGTCCGTCGAGCTGGCAGGGTCAGAGCGCATGCTTGAGCAACTTTACGCAGCACCAAACCCCTGGGTGGGCGGGCGCACGAAGTGGATTACCGATACCCAGTCGACCGGGGGTCGTCCACCTCTGGGCGCTGATCTTGACCACGACTGGGCGGACCAGAGACTGTACCTGGACCGGCACCATGTGGCGCGTCTTTGCCGCATCCTGCAGGAGCTCCCTGAGGACGTGCCAGCTAGACCTTCCCAGGAGCATGTCTGCGTGGAATTCGTCCGCTGCCTCGAGCAGAAGTGGGTGATGGTGGAACAGCTGTTGCCCCCTAACTGGCTGTATGTGGACCAGAAGTTGGATCACGACGAGGATAATGACTGTTGGGTGCTAAAAGGGAGCTACATGACACACGTGCCGTCCCTTGCCAACAAGCAAGACGTCGTCAAGCCCAGGGAAGAAGACCGAGCGCGCGATCGCCTCAACTCGATCCAGCGACTGCAGCACACGCTCCAGGAGCTGTTTACATACCCCAGCGGTGAGGTCGCTGGCACCCTCATGTGGGATCTGAAGGAGCGTGTCCTCTGTGTACAACCAAGTACAGCCACGCAGCACCTCGAGCTGCTGCGCTGCACGCTGGATCATGCGCGAGTGTACAACAGTGAGGAGTTGCTGGGTGAGCTTCAGCTCCCTCATTGGTACGAGAGCGCTGGTGTTTGGACATACCAGCTGCTCAGGTACCTCTGCCCGGTGGACATAGAGTCCCTCTCAACTGGCGTCCTCCAACAGTACGATCTATATGGCAGCTTGGCGCCACCTCTGGAGCTCATCGTTCTGGGTTCGAGCACCAAGTACTACCCGGTGGGAGATGGTCTTGGGGGAACTGGTAAGGTGTTCTCCCAGAATGCCGCTGCTCAAGAGTACTTGCGCTTGGGGGAGATGAGGAAGATGCTCAAGGCATCCGACACCAGGCGGCAGGGCCAACAGGCGCTCGAGGCAGATGCGCAGCGAAGGCCACCACCGCCCAACAACTTGACCAACTTCAGGCTCACCAAGCGAGCCCCTACGCAGCCACCTGCTCCTGCCGCGGGAGCAGGACCATCCCGGGCTGTCGCAGGGCCATCTCACGCCAGGTCGAGCAGCCACTCGCCACCTCGTTCGGCGCAGAGTGCACGACCATCTCAAGCTGTCGCGGGGCCGTCTCGGGCCAGGCCCAGTGGCCATTCGCCATCTCGCTTCGCGCGCATGGCATACGCTCGTACTCCGTCGCCTTCATCCAGCGACCATGAGGCCGAGGATTTGGTGTCGCCAGATCTTGACAGCAGCCCTCCTCGTAGGAGGTCGCCCTCCGCATCGTCTGCCATGACCAACTTTGGCTCGTGGGCAAACTCTTGCCGTGTTCCGCGTGGCTCCCCGTCAGTTTCTTCGGGAGGCCCACCTCCTACACCTCCGAGTCCGCCAAGGGCGGGTCCTCTGCCTCGGGCTCCTGGGTGGGTGCCTCCATCCCCAACGGAGTCAGATTACGACGCTGCACGGATGGCCACAGCATCTGGTCACTCGTTGCCCCAATTCCTGTCCGCGGAGGGGGTGGAAGCCTTGAAGGATCGTCACAACCTCACTGTCTTCATAATACGGTTTCGCGTAACGGACTATGATCAGTGCAGGCAACGGCGCATCATGTACGAGCTCGGCGTCTGCAATCAGGAGCGGGGTCTCAGGATGCGGAAGCGTCCAGGCATCACCAGCCAAGTCGAAAGGAAGCACAACAAGACCATCGCGTGTGGGGAAAAGGGCTGGCGTCTCCCTCTTGGGGGACAAACTAGGTCTTCCGGCCTCCTGGAGGCCATGACTTCAGCCTGGGCTGATTTGTCGCACCGTGACTCAGGGCACAGGTTGCCGGGGGGCCATGCGCGGAACGTCGCGTTCGCGCTGTGCAAGTACGTAGAGTTTGGATCGGCGCATGTGCTGCGCTGCGTGGCGCATCCGGGTGCCACGCCCGTGTACTACATCTTCTTGGAAGACGAGCAGTGTCTTTCTTGGCGAGCTGAATTCACGAATGAGTACTTCGAGCGAGACGACCGGAAGTTCACTTCCTTGCAATGGGGGACCAGGCATTCGGCCGCGCCATGGTTGATGCCAGCCCTAGGGGCCTTGGAGGCGCTGCGTCTTCCGCCGCCGCCGCCGCCACCGCCCGCCCATCAGGCTCACGTGGCCGAGCGACCCGAGCACATGGATGCGGCTTCGCGGAGGAATGTGTTCGAGGTTCGAGACCCCCCTGCTCGTAGGCAGCCAGGCGCGGGCGGCGTTGCACGCGCATCTGCCCCTTCTGTTGATCGCCATGGGGCCGCCACCCATGTCGTTCATGCACCAAGGGATTCCCGGATACCAACCGGTCTCACGTCGCGGTGTCCTCCTTCTCCGGCTTCGATATGCAGCGCGGAGACGCAGGCGTTTCAGCGCTACACGGACGAACAGCGTGAGGCGCAGAGGCAGACACATTTTCAGCAGGGCTCCCCGGGCGCAGCGGGCGGGCGGCCCTGGTGAACGACCAACGCTGTGGCCGTGGGCCGCCTGCACGGGCGGTCCACTTACGGCCAGGTGTCCTGCGAGCGTGTATCACGTTTGCAGGCAGTGCAGTGGTTTGGTGGTGGTTGGGGCGCGGTCCCGTTCCCGTTGTCGCCATATGGGCGATGTGGGAGGCAGTCGCCTGGCGCCTGTCATGGTGCCCCTTTCAAGTTTGGTGGAGGCGTTTCGTACCCTCGCTGTTGCACCAGCTGCCCGTATGGTGGTCGACTGCTCGACGTTGCCCCCTTCGTGCATCTTATGACATCTGGGTCTTATGGGCTCTAGCCTGCGTTTGGTACGCTGGGCTCCTCGTCTTGCACGTCACGGGCGTCTATGCTGGCGTGCACCACGTGCGTGCAGGGGATTGGGTGGTGATGCCCCTTCGGATCGTGGTCATTTCCTTGGCGTGCTGGTCACAGTGTGTGATCGTCCTCCTCTTCATGGTCCTCGCCTGGCTTTGGGTTTGTGCCGACATCTACGCTGGAGACGTGGCGTGCCACAGCTCCGGTCCCTTGCATTGCCCGCTTGACGCCGGTCACATTCAACGTGCCCGTGGATGGACCGTCCCGACCCTGCGCTGGTCACAAGTCTTCTTGTTGGGCCGCGTGCACTTGCCCGCTTTGCCCGCCAGGTTGGACAAGCCTCGCTTCGCGGCGCGCTGGGCGCAACTACGACGCAATCTTCGCCTTCATCGCGTCGCACAAGCCGCCTACATGGCGCTTGTCCTTGCGGTCGTGATCTTTACTGCTGCTGGTGGGAGTACTCGCTTAGCGCACGGGGGGTGGAGAGTCATGGCGTGCTTTTTCGCTTCGCACTCGCCGGCAGCTGCAGCGCATTTCAACCGAATTTTGCGATTTTTTCTGCTTTTGTGCGGAATCTTGTGGGTCGCTGGCAAGATGACAGAGTGTGCGCCTACTTATGATGTCACATCACCCACACGCAGCGCCTGGGGTTCGTCCCCCTGCACTTCTTGGGAGGCTCAGCAATCCTCAAGGCAATGGGAGCCTGGCTGGGTGGCCAACGTCGCGGAGCAGGATGAGGTCTTGCCGTACACCGTGCTGGACGAGCTTCAACCTTTGGGTGACACGACAGTGACCAAGGACGAGGCAGCGTGGCTCGACACTGAGCTCAATGCCACGTTTGGAGGACATCCTGACTTCAAGGAGGAACACTGGGAGGAAATGCGGAACGTTCTTCGCAGGTGCAAGACCACCTTTGCCAACAGCCCTCACGATCTGAAAGGCTACAAGGGTAAAGCGAAGCACAACACGTTCTCCATCCCTTTCGTAGACGAATCCAAGGCCGCCTACCAGAGGCCTAGGAAGTACAGTCCGGGCGAGCAGGGAATCATCGATATTCATTGCAAGGAACTCTTGGAGTATGGCTTCATAGAGCCAGCAGCCAAGCATTGCAGGCATGCGAGCAACGTGGTCGTAGCTGGCAAGAAGGATCACGAGACTGGCCTGTGGACTCAGACGAGGTTCTGCGTGGACCTCAGGGGTGTCAATCGACACTCCCTCAAAGACAACACGCTGCCGCACCGACCAGAGGAGCTCTACCAGAAGGTGGCCAAGGCCAAGTTCAAGACCACTCTGGATGCCACCAAAGCTTTCCACCAGATTCCCATGGCTACGGAAGAGGACAGGAGCAAGACGGCGTTTTGGTGGAAGAATCAGCTGTACCAATACACCTCGATGCCTTTTGGTGCAGCTGGAGCTACTTCTGCGTTCGTAAGAATCATGGACTACGAGTTACGGCACTTGCAGCATTGCACGGTGGCGTACGTCGATGACGTAGTGGTCTATACGGATTCCACGCCTGAGCAGCATTTGAAGGACGTTGAGGATGTACTTCGCACCTTGGGGGATGCTGGCATCCGTTTGCATGCAGGCAAGAGCACCTTTGGTGCAGCCACGGTGGACTTTCTGGGCTATCGCATTGGTCACAACTCCATTGGCGCGCAAGAAGCCAAATGCAAGGCCATACAAGAGCTTCCAAGCCCTCAGGACAAGACTGGGCTCCGCTCGATCTTGGGCATGATGAACTACTATAAGGGCCTGGTGGGTGAGCCAGGGGGGCCAAACTACTCTGAGATGGCCCGCCCTCTCAACGACTTGCTCAAGAAGGAGGTCACTGACATCAAGGCAGCCTGGGGGAAGGAGCAAGATCAAGCACTCCAAGAACTTAAGGATGCTCTCTGTTCTGGGAGGTGCCTGAGGCCCATCGATTACGACAGACCTCTCATATTGTACACTGATTGGAGCACCTATGGCATTGGCGCAGTGCTGGGCCAGAAGGACGATGACGGGAAGGAATACATTTGTATGGCAATCAGCCGATCTCTGAGTAAAACGGAGAGACAGTACGCCAGCTTCAAAGGTGAGATGCTCGCAGTGGTATGGGCAGTGCGCACGTTGAGGCAGTACTTGCATGGAGTCCACTTCACCTTGGTGACCGACCACTCACCGCTCACCACCCTGATGGAGAAGGCCGATCTCCAAGGGCAGCATCTACGCTGGGCAATCAGCTTGCAGGAGTTCGACTTCACGGTGCAGTACCGTCCAGGAGCCAAGAACAGCAACGCTGACGTGCCGTCTCGCTACCCACTGCCGTCCACGACAGATGAGACTGGAGCAAGGCATGAGAGGGAGAAGGTGACTGCACTTCACGCAGGCGTGGGGGAAGTTCACACGAAGGACTTCTGTGACCACTTGTGCCTTATGTTGGCTGGGGATGCTTCCCCAGGGGAAGAGGCCACGCCAGAGGTGCAGGTTGCCAACTACTGCAGGATGGCTGCCATGGAGCAGCTGGGTACAGGACCAGTGCATCGTCTGTTCGATTTGCACTACCACGAGGAATTAGAATGCAATCATGGGGACATGTTCGACACTGACTTGCCCGAGCTGGTGACCGACTCTGGGAGGCTAGCCAGAGCAGCTTGGAAGGCGCTGAGCCTGGTCAGGCCAACGCGAGGCACGCATGGCGAGGGAAGCCCTGCTGTGTACAGCAATGAGTACTTTGAAGGTGAGCGCATCCTGAAGCCCGAGAAGGTCGACACCAGGGTGCTGGGCAGCCGATTCTTCTCGCAAGCTCGGCAGGAAGGCGTGGTGTGCTACGAACCATGTGGAGGCCTATGTGCTGGGCTAGAAATGTTGCTCCGCAGTGGGATGAAGGTGGATCGCTACCTGTATCAGGGCATATCCCCGAGCAGTCAGACGGTTGCCAGAGCCAGGTGTGCGGCATTGCTGAGACGATACCCTGACCTCATCTCGCCCCATGCAATAGAGCTTGGGGCTTTACCCCAAGATCTGCGCGAGACCACCAGCGCCGACTTCATACGAGCAGGAGCTCTTCAAGGACGCCAGTGGGTCATGGTATGTGGGTTCCCATGTCAGGATCTCTCCCCTGCTGGAACACTCACAGGCCTGGATGGCAGGCACAGCAAATTATTTTATGAAGTGGTCAGGCTTCTGTCCACACTCCAGCAGCTGCAGCGGCAGAGGCCTCCAGGCTATATCCTGGAGAATGTTTCTCCGTTGTCACACAGACCTGGAACCAAGATCAGGGACGAGGTGTTCCCGTACATTGCCAGCGTCATTGGTAGACCAGTGTCCTTTGATGCAGCACAAGCAGGCGCTTACGCACATCGATTGCGAGCGTATTGGAGCAACTTGTTCCAGAGCCACCAGTTTCGCTCCGTCATGAGCAAGGTGGTGAGACCAGAAGGACGAATTGTATCGTCAATCATATGCAAGGGCTGGCATCCCAGGCCAGTGATAAGGACAGACCGCGCGCCTCACTACGTGGTGAACGTGGTGGGAGAACCATTGAGGGCATTACCCACCATCATGGCGACGCAAGGGTCAAGAGCGTTCAGAAGAGCGAGGATGGGCACCGTGGTGCGCAACCAGGACGGCGAAGACGCCGAAGAAGAATCTCGAGAAGTGAACCTCGAAGAGAAGACGCGAGCCATGGGCTACAGCGCAAGTGAGCTACGCATGGCCGATGGCCTAAGCGACGTAGAATTGTCGAGCATTCTGGGCCTGGCCATGGACCGCAGAGCAATGGAACTGCTGATGGCAGTCGCAGAAGCAAGCAGGAAGGGGCTTCCTCACAGCAAGGAATCCCCAGAGGCGGAGAATTCCCCAGGACAGCCCATCGCTGTAGACAACAACTGGGCAGACCACGAGAGGTCGGACCTTCAGCAGAGGCAAGCTTTGCTGGCGGAATGGGTTGAGAATTCGAACGCATATACCCGGCAGGTGGCGAAGACCATGACCCACCGCGACTGGGAGGAGAAGCTGCGGACAATGTGCTCGCAAGGGCAGAAAGGCGCAGAAGGAATTGGAGCCTAGCGACAGAAGGCTGGAACCAAGAAGAAGAAGAAGAACGAGTGGCAGCTCTACACCATGGCGCAGTATCGTCAGAGGCATGAGAACCACTTCGTGAAGGAGGGCGCGACCCCAGCAGCACACGTGGATGTGCCTGCCTGGAGTCCGCCTGCCAGAGAGTCAGAGATGAGGCTCCCCAGGTTGACGTGTACCACCAGATTCGAGGACCTGATGGCCAGCGTGGCCGAGCAGCAGGTAGATCGTGACAAGCATCGAGATGTACACGATGATGCATGGTGCCTCAGATGGTTGAAGTCCAATGGTAGAGTGAGGTTGCCCGAAGAGGAAGTTCGTCGAGTAAGGAGGCGAGCAGCACGACATCGATGGGACGAGGCCACGGACGAGATCTACATGGTCACTATGTCGGGCAAGGAGGTGAGAATACCTAAGCCTGCTGACCGTCTCGCGTTGGTCAAGGAATACCACTCCAGAACGGGACATTGGGGCATACAGTAAACACTCATATTTAATGAAACAGAGATCTGGCTCCAGCCAGCCAAATCACTAAAATCGTGACCCCCCGCCAGCGCCAGCGCTAATGAATTGTTCATTAGAAGGAACGCGATTCATGAGCCAGCCAGCACCATTCGTTATTTTCCTCACGTCAGCCTTACAAACTGAAATTTTCGAGAAAACTGTGTGCTGATTTTTCGAAGTGATAAAATGGACCCAGCGAGTAGGCAACAGCTTAGAGAGCTGCACACAGACATGAAGACAGACAGACAGATATTATGGTGTACACACCATAACACCAATAATTGCCTACAGTAATGCCATGTGCAATAATTAGCCTAAAGCCATGTGCACCGCGTCAAGTTATGCCAGCGTCAATTCCTTATGTTAAGATTGCCGAAAGCATGCCAGCCAGCGAGCGCCTTCCTTATTTTGGACCTCTTCCTTATTTTTTTGGGTCCAGCCAGCCAAATCACTAAAATCGTGACCCCCCCCCAAAACGCTGGCTGATTCCTTAACGGTGAATTCCTTAATACTGAGTGTCTACTGTAAGGCGGACGCAGCATCTTTTGTGGCAGCGCCATTGGTGGGCCGATTTGAAGAAAGACGTGGAGGCTGTGGTCACTCAGTGTGAGACCTGTCAGCGTGTGAAAACTCATTATGCGAGAGAGGAGGCATGTTTGTCCCCCCTTGAGATCGTGTCGTTCATGTATCGCTGGTCGCTGGATCTGGCATGGCCTTCGAGGAGAGAGACCAAGTCTGGCAACAACCGAGTGCTCATCATGACCGAGCACTACACCAGGTTCATAGTCTGCGTGCCCATTCCCGACAAGGAGGCGAGCACCATCGCAGCGGCATTTCGCAGTCATGTCCTGGCTGTGTTTGGTGCGCCAGCAGAATGCTTGGTGGATGGAGGTAAGGAGTTTGAAGGCGAGTTCAAGCAGTTGTGCAGAGATTGCCTGATTGACCGGCGAGTCACCTCGCCAGACTCACCAGAAGGCAATGGGCTGACCGAGCGAGTGGTACGCACTATGAAGTTCTGCTTTAAGAAGCTTGCCTTGGAGAAGGGTCTCGATTATGAGTGGGATGAGCAGCTCTGGCCACTGGTGCTGAGCTATAATGCAGCACGCCAGGAGTCCACGGGGGTGGCGCCGTTCACCATGTTGTTCGCCCAAGAGGCAGTAGTGCCGCCTGATTTGAAACGGGCACCCAGCATAGATTTTGCTGTTGAGGTCGAAGATGAGAAGGATGCCAGAGTCAAGGACCTCCACCAGAGAGCACAGGTGGTGAGGCGATTGATGGTACACGCTGGTTGCAGCCTGGAGGTCGCACAGCATCGTGACACATTACATTACGAAAAGAGAAGGGGTGGGGGCTACGAGCCTAGTCCACACCAGTTCAAGGTGGGTGATTTCGTCTATATCAGGCAGAAGCCCCGCAGCGGCATGGAAGTCGCGACCAAATCCGCCATCCTGAAGCTGGTCAAGATACAGCGAGATGGTGTGGTGGTGCTTGAGGACGCCACCAAGTTAAGAGAGAAGAGCACCGTGCAGAGCATCGCGCCATGTCACCTACAGGTGAAGGATCAGTATGACTGCAGTGCAGCCGTTCCCAGTAAGCACCTAGCATGTGAAGTTTGCAGGAAGACCGATGGGGAGGCAGAGATGCTGTTGTGTGACACATGCAACAGGGGGTATCACTTGTGGTGTTTGACCCCAGCACTGGATGGAGTACCAGAAGGCGAGTGGCTATGCCCCATGTGCTCAGGCACGGGGAGGCAAGCCGCCAATGCCGAGGTGCAGACCCAGAAAGACGAGAGCTCTGGTGCCCTAGAGGACAAATTGGGCATGAAGGAGCAGCAATTGAATGAGAAGCTGTCGGCGGAGATGCGCCTGTTGCCAGCAGACGTGGGTCCTCGTCGGGTGGTGAAGGGAACAAGTTCCAGCCTTGGCATGCCATTTCATCAAGAGAGATGCTGTTGAAGGAGGAGGACATGTTCTTGGGCATGCCTGATCAGATTGATTGGGGAAGACAGGACAAGCTCTCTGAGGCTGTGCAGATCTTCATGCCAGGGCATTGGAATGAGGGGCATCGCACGGTGCTGAGCAAGAAATATCGGGAACAGAAGGCCATGGCAAGACATCTGAGGGATGCACCTCTTATGCCTGCGCTGGCTGAAGAAGAAGTTGAAAGACGAGGAGAGCTGAGGCACATGACTAAGGCTCAGGTGAGAGAAGCTAGCGCGCTTCAGTGGGGGCTCGAACTGGTTATCACAGTGCCCTCTGAGGTGAGGCGTTTGGCGACAGAGGTGGACTGGAAGTCCGTCAATGGCGTGTGGGACCCGTGGGCAGGCACTGGGGTCATCAGTGAGGTGATGGTAGAGCAATGGCCGCAGTTGAGATTCATGAACAATGACTGGAACTCTCAGTTGGGTTGGCCTGAGGCGCATGATGCACTTCAGCCGGGTAATTATCGCATATGGAAGGAGAAGTATGGTGTCTGTGACGCAGTGGTGACTTCGCCTTGGTTCGCAGCGCTGGATATCGCGTTCCCGTTGGCAGTAATGGCCAGTCGTGTGGTGGCATGTGTCCATGTTCCATCTTACTATTTAACAGACATGACCGAGAGCAGGGCTGCGTACTTCAGACGATTGAGTCAGACAGGACGCTTGCATGTGATTGGGCATCTGGAACATGGACCTATTGGCCGCAGGTGTATGTGGGTCTTGGTGTTCAAGAACCCACTGGTCAGAGCCAGAATGTTACAAGGCGGAGAAGGTGAAGGCATTGGTATGTTCACTTTCAGTTTGGGCAAGTTCATGGCAGATGGTGATACGACCCAGTATGCTGAGCAAGCCCACATTTGAGTCTGTGCTACTGCACGCAGCAGCTACAGATGGGGGATGTTGGAATCTGGGCTTGCATATAAGAGTTCAGCGTTCGATGACAGGGTATCAGAATTTTAAAAATTTTGTAGCTCTACGATCTTGTACTGTGTTGAGAATTGCTCGATCAGTTACCGGCACCAGTGGATATTAATGATGCTTATGATCAGTCGCGAGTGTTAAGTTCGTTCGATTCCGAGATTGTACCATCATATGCACGCGTTTGCGACAGCTGTAACAAACGCCGGCTTCTCATGGTACCGCGCCGGGTTTGTTCAGCTGGTGACACGCATGACAGTGGTGACAGCATGACAGGCTTTACGAAGATGACCATCTGTGAGATGCAGACTTGTCAGAGAAGATATGGTCACCATCAAGTGACCAGGGAATGATAAGAAGAAGATGGCAGTGACTCCTTTGCCGCTGACGTGTCAGTCAGAATGCGGTAAACGGTAACATTGTTAGAGCTGGCATGGGATAATGACTTTCCATTGGCTAGATGAAGATTTAAGGGCTAGAACCCGTTACAGTTTTGGGAAATGTGACAGGACATTGAGATATAAGTAGACTCTGACCGAAGGTCAGGCTAGTGGACTCATTATTGTTTTGCCTTCGCAAGTACTAGGTGGCTGTTCGCGTGCCAGTGCTAGAGTGCTAAGACAGTTCTGCTCACAGCTTTTGTACACACAATAATTCGTATTTTGTGATATAATATCAATTTTGACGGATATATTTTACTGCTGTTTTCATACTTTTTCATGTTGGAATCTGGGCTTGCATATAAGAGTTCAGCGTTCGATGACAGGGTATCAGAATTTTAAAAATTTTGTAGCTCTACGATCTTGTACTGTGTTGAGAATTGCTCGATCAGTTACCGGCACCAGTGGATATTAATGATGCTTATGATCAGTCGCGAGTGTTAAGTTCGTTCGATTCCGAGATTGTACCATCATATGCACGCGTTTGCGACATGACGATCATTTCGCAAAGTATGTCATCGTTGTTGATGTACGTCGCATGAAAAAATTCGAGCGCGCTGTTAACGAAATTTATATGTCCTGTCGCAGTTGATGCAATCATATATGCTGATGATCATTTTTTTATTCGCGCGTCTTCATCTCGTTGCGAACAATATAATCTATATTACGTCTGACGCTGCACCCACTCGAGTTCTCGTATCGTGCTTGGACGAGTTTCTTTGAGAATACCATTATGTTAGGGCTGATATGCGAGCCCACAAATATTATACAATATCAAATAAACACTGTGCTGTTGAACGGCACACACAAGTGTAATAGTATAGCGGGTTGTGAGTGCAGTCTCTGTATCAAGAACTGCTGAAGCCCAACGCTTCCTCACTTTATACCATACGTCTCCCATCATCGTAGATGGTACCGCCATTGGGTTGTGAACCCGAGACGTAGGTTGAACGACCAGCATTGTGGTAACGACTAGTTCGTTCATGCTGCGCATGCGTGTTCCGCACATGCTAAAAGCGAAGATGGTTCTTGTTTGTACTTCAAGATGTATCTTTGCTTTGCCATCTTCGAGTTCGACGTACGAACTCTCGATGACAAGGTCATTCAAGTCTTTCCTTGAATAATGACAGATGATGTGACATTATCATCTGGCGACATGTACAGTCATCGTCGACCGTACTGACGACTGTCATAATAATATATGACGCGACTCGACATGTACAGTCATGGTCGACCGTACTGACGACTGTCATAATAATATATGACACGACATGACATGACATGGTATGACATGTCTGACAGGTATGACACGTATGACATGAATGACACATATGTCATCGGTCATGACCCTGACAGC
>LGRX02002277.1:0-24457 GCA_001247695.2 Cymbomonas tetramitiformis
TCGTAGCCGCCGTCACCGAGGGCTGGGAGTCTTACCCACCTTCCAAAATTCTGTTGGGCGTGGAGACATTGAAAATTGTGCTGCAGTGCATCATGCTGTATAAAGGTGGGAATGGGTTTCGCATCCCACACACGGGGGTTCGAACAGAGCTAAAGGAGCACTGCGAGGAGTTAGATGCATTTTTCGCTGGAGCTCCTGAGCATCCCAGTGAGGAGGACACTGCGTCGGAACAGTATGAGTGCAGTGATAGTGAGGAGGAGCCGGATCTTGGCTCCTTGACACCACTGGGTCACGACGATCCGAAGCCGCGCGGTTGACAGGACAAGGCAGGGCGCATCGACATCACGCCCTCTCCCCTTACCTCTGCCACCACGTGGGAGCATCAAGCATCGTGAAAGACAGATTGTGCTAGATAGAGATTCCCCAGTGTCCTCTCCAAGGCGAGGCCAAAAGAAAAAGTTGCAGAAGACGATGCCAACAAAGAAGATCCCCAACAATGCAGTTCGCGAGAGTACAAAGCGTATATACTAGAAGTAGTGATCAGATTTGTTTGCCCACGCATCAGAATTAGCACCAACAGCATAATAAGATTTCACTAAACACAACATATTTGTGATATGATACCGTATATTCACTGCCCACCTCATCATATTGCTTGTTTACACCGTATGCATCTACAACCTTGAAAACCAAAAGGTACGAAAAACACCTCGATATACCCTTCTGGACGTCCCACCGCGCCGAGGCCTCAATTGTGAATGCCACCAGGCCTTGTGCGGTTTCCCCAACTCCAAAGACATATAAAAGCGTGATTTGAATGTAGGGAACCTAGCCGAGCTCCCTTGAGAAAGATGCAGATTTTTATGTTTACGACCTGTGCGGTCACATATTATTTTGGACATATCTCCCTTACATCACGCGCCCGACATGTACCACCAAGGCCAATTCATTGATATTGGAGATAATGACCTCCTAAAGTGTTTTTCAACTTGTAAACCATGCGTTGATTGAGCCAAAATGGCCCCCGGACGGCCCGTGAATCGCAATTTCAGTGTGAGGTATATTTAGGCCATATTTGAGCAAAATCTGAAAAGTGAAATTCGAATGATTCGAAGTATTCGAATATCAGTATCGACTTATACATTTATTTGTACGTATCGGAATATTACTATCGACTAATACTTGAGTGGCTATTAACGGTATTACCTGATAAGCTTTTGGCAATATCGGTACTGACTAATAGCTCTCGTTTATAACTATCGTTATCGACTAATAACACCTTGGACCAACCGATACCCTGCCTTGGCCTACGTACATACCATCCCAAGGCAATGCGGTGTCGTGGGCTTGCAGAGTTTATCGCTTTTATTATGATTTGCGCCACGAAGGGAGGGGAGGGGATGGGGGCATGCATCCGATATATATGGGGTTGATATCTCATCGTGATACCCAACATCGTATATGTGTTACGCTACAACCTTTCGTTCGGCTTTTGACACAAATGATACCCTGAAGTCATCAGGCCTTGATTTCCATAAAATCATACTCGATACTGATATAAACCGTATTTTATCTCTATGACGGTCCACGGTTTTTCCAGAAAATGGATACCATTTTTTACTCAGTCGCGTAGATCTCTCGCGAGTGCCAGCCACGAGCTGTCATCCCACTATTCTCCCACCCCTCCACCCCCCACCCCTCAGGGGACTTATAAGCATGTCTTGTGGAGTATCCGAGTAGCTCGCACGCCCTTAGCCATCAAGGGACGATCACTCGACAACCCACCTTCAGTTCACCCACCCACCACACTGATTACCCCCTTCATGAGAAATCCGAAATAAACTAGCTATATGAGGGTGGGAAAGAGACGGTACGACAGCTGCCATCAGGCAACACCTGAAGGACAATGGCTGCGGATAATATTACCAGAGTGAAGCTGGCGGCTTACGCCGCCGCCAAGTTATTACTAAGGGAAGATTGTCTGCGGAAAGGGGCGCGCGTCGCACTGTCATCATCATAACGTGTGACACAACGACCGCAACTACGATGCGAAAGGTTGAGAGACACAAGGAGTCACCTACTACTAGATACTACTATAGGGTACCTAATATTGTACTCTACGTGACCCCTCCGGACTTCTTTGACTATAAACCCCCAGAAATTCTGTAAAACTTTTGCAGATTTTTCTCGCCCCCCTTAGCCCCACGGCTTACAAATTATCCCAAGGGACCTACTCGACCCCTACCTGTACACCGAAATATGTCTACGGGCCCTACGCTACAGCTCGTACAATGCAGCTGAATCACTGCCCCTGGCGTTGGGGTTCCCTCCAAAATTGGAGGGCTAACCGTCATAGAGATATATCATGGGGCCACCCACCTTCGGTTTCAGGGGGTTTACGGCCACTTCAGGACCCAAGGGGGGTCGATTGGACTTCCCTATGGTCAAGTAGATAACTTATGACGATTTCCCAGCTGGGATGCCGATTTTGAAGTTGGGTCGATATCTCTATGCCGGTCCAGTTTTTCCAGAAAATCGATACCATTTTTTACTCAGTCGCGTAGATCTCTCGCAAGTGCCAGCCACGAGCTGTCATCCCACTATTCTCCCACCCCTCCAACCCCCACCCCGCAGGGGACTTACGATAGGCATGTCTTGTGGAGTATCCGAGTAGCTCGCACGCCCTTAGCCATCAAGGGAATCACACAATCACTCGACAACCCACCTTCAGTTCACCCACCCACCACACTGATTACCCCCTCCGGACTTCTATGACTATAAACCCCCAGAAATTCTGCAAACCTTTTGCAGGTTTTTCTCGCCCCCCTTTGCCCCTTAGCCCCACGGCGTACAAATTATCCCAAGGGACCTACTCGACCCCTGTACACCGAAATATGGCTATCGTATGGGCCCTACGCTACAGCTCGCACAATAGTGACTTTCACGCAAATTTCGGCAGCCAATTCTTTCGCTAGTCCGACGTCAGGAGATGCCGCATTTTTCGGGGACACGTCGGTCCACGTCGGATCGGCTGCCGATTTGCTCAATTCGCTCGTGAGAATTCGCTTGAATTCGCTCGATCGAGGCCAAATTCGAACGAAATGAGAACTCAATTCGGCAGCGACTCAATTCGCTCGGCTGACTGTACAGCATGAATATTCGATTCAGACCCAACCAAAATTGGCGCTCGCAGACTTCACCAGTAACATCGGACTTTTGCAACAAGATGGATATTTTACGTCCACGTCGGCCTAGCGAAAGAATTGGCTGCCGAATTTTGCGTGAAACTCTCTAATGCAGCTGAATCACTGCCCCTGGCGCTGGCGTGGGGTTCCCCCAGAGTTGGAGGGCAAACCCGAAACCAAAGGCTCTGCCCGAAACCGCCATACGGATACGATAGAGTTATTTTACGGTGTCTCTGGCTCTCTCGAATTTCGAAGCACGAAGAACGAATTTCTCTCGTCTCACCCGCTCGCGTCGGGTCCTGAAGCCAAGGAAAGCAAAGGGTTCTTTACATATACCTAATAGCTCAAGAATCTAGTCGCTGTAAAAGCTCTCCTCTTGATTTCGACTGTTGACGTTCCATATCAAGCGAAATCCGAACTGGGGAAGTGTTGTGACCAAAACAGTAAGTCTGTGGTACACTATGAAAGGTGCACAAAAACTGCGGCACTGCCTAGCTTAGACAACTCATTTTTAGCTGCCAATTCAGCAGCCACGGGCTTAGTAGGCTTAAGGCAAACTCCAATAAACCGACCTCTTGAAAAAGTTATGCCGAAGAATTTCGCGCAAGTTTGAGGCAAGAAGACATACTGGTAAAGTGTTGTGCCGTGCCCAAGTTGCACAGCGTTATGCGCCACCATCTTATTGTTTGAAATAACTTGAATATTTCAGCTTGGACCACCCATCGATCCCTGCATATTCCAGAAATCTCAGCCTTCATATCCATGGATGTTATATCGCCGGATTAAGCAAAAACGAACTCAGACAATTACGCCCGCACTCTCCATAGAACAGTACAGTATAGCTAGAGTGACAAGAGGTGGATATCAGAACAGACCGTGATAAAAGCATGGATGATAAATGAAATGCGTGTCGCAGGGGAGGCAGACTACGGTGGCGCAGCACGACACGCGGCACGTTGGAACTAGTGTATAACTTTATTGAGTCTGATGCAAATATCAATGGCATCAACAAGGTGATCGATCATCCTGCAGCCATCTGGGTTGTCCGTCCTATCTTCGCATAGTTGTCTGATGATGAATTGCGCGCACTATCACGTGGTGCATTACCGTTGCCACTTGTATACTAGCGTTTTGGTTTCAGCTCGATCACACGCGCACGGACCATCTTTCTGTGAGTGTTTGAAGCCTTGCACTCCTCGTCCAACTCCTGGCGGTCACAAAAGTGGAATGCCTACGTCTTACCTTGGCATATGCATCTTTGGGGTCTCCGCGGCTTTGACCAGGGTACGGGCGTGTCCGACAGGTCCGGCCGGTGTGCTCTCAAAGCACTCTTATGTCCCGGCATGCAATTCATGCTGTGCTGAACTCCAGTTCCCTTAAAATAACCGATTTCGTCGCCACAACACTCTACCTTGATTTGCGTGGCCGAACCTTCTTAGCTTGTCGGAAACTATCCTCTCTGGCCAACTTGCACGGCGACCGTGCAGCACCTTCATATCGCGGTTGACAGCGCTGGTTGCCCGTATGGACGACGGAGTTGACCGTTTTGGCCATTGTCATCCCTCTCAAACTCACCTCATCGCCCCTGCTTTGTGATACTACCACCACCACTGACACCAACACCCGCAGCCCTTGTGGCACCAAGAGACGACAGACACGTATGGGCTGCGGTACTTCCAGCTCCAAGAGCAAGCGGCAGTTCCAGCTCCAAAAGGGCGGCGCCACGCCCCCAACGCCAACACAACCTGCGAACACGAGGAACAGTGTAAATGCGCAGCGATGTGCGGAGAAGGAGGAGCCCGGCGACGATGCGACAGCAGCCAAGGGCAGTGCCCCGCCCCCCAAGCGAACCCAATCCGCGAGCACGAGGGACGGCGTGGACGAGCAGCGATGTGCGGAGAAGGAGGAGCCCGGCGACGATGCGGCAGCAGCCAAGGGCAGCGCCCCGCCCCCCAAGCAAACCCAACCTGCGAGCACGAGGGACGGCGTGGACGAGCAGCGAGGTGCGGAGAAAGAGGCTGCGGGAAGCGCGGACTCCGTGAGAGTGCAGCGTCAGAAGGCACTGCAGGCCCTCCTGGCTGATGTTCGCGCCGGCACTCTACCACACACGCTGAGCCTCGGGCAGCCGGAGGAGGCGGCGCAGACACTGGCGAGGCTGCACGCAGCGCTGGACCATCCGCAGATCCGCATCAAGGACAACGTGTCGCTACTGCTGGATGAGCTCTTCGCGGCAGCGAGGCACTGCACCGGGGACGCGGCCCTGCTGGGGCGCCTGGCGTGCCTGTTACGCTGTGTGCCCCGCCTGCTGCTTGTGACAGCGCAGCTCGACGATGGGGGGGACCTGAGCGAGAAGAAGGCGCAGTGGAAGGCGGAGGCGGGCGAGCTGCGCCGGCTGTGCGTGCGCAGGTTCCACTCCGCGGCGCAGAGCTTTGGGGGCACGGCGCTCCTGGAGCTCCACCTGTCGCAGGTGCAGCTGTCGCAGGTGCACCTCCCTGCGCACGCGCTGTCCTCGCAGTGGGCCTCGGCGGCGGTCAACGTGACTGTCGGGGCGGCGAAGGCGGTGCTAGTGGGCAGCTACGGCACGCTGGTCAAGGGGCTCGGTCAAGTGGTGAGCGCCGGTATCGACACTGCGAGCCAGCAGCTGAGCCACACCTGCTTCGCGCAGCTGAAGGATCTCAGCGAGCCTCCTGCGGACGACGTCAAGCTGGAGGAGTGGCTGCAGGAGAGGCATGATGAGCACTTTCAGTGTGGCGAGGAGGGCCAATGGGAGCCCAAGGGCGAAGGGCGCTGGGAGCCAAAGGCGGCGTTCTCGGTGGTGTTGG
Source organism: Cymbomonas tetramitiformis (assembly GCA_001247695.2). Lineage (NCBI taxonomy): Eukaryota > Viridiplantae > Chlorophyta > Pyramimonadophyceae > Pyramimonadales > Pyramimonadaceae > Cymbomonas > Cymbomonas tetramitiformis. The sequence continues at coordinate 6,008 of LGRX02002277.1, forward strand.
CGGATTTGGTGGCTGCCCGGCCCCCGCGCCTGACCCCTCAGCTGCTGGAGATGGTCTGTCTCGGTGGCGAGGACTTCATCGGGCTGACGAACCTCATGGCGCTGGGGTCGCACTCCGCCGCTGACGTGGATGCCAGACACACCGGGCTCGTGAACCTGACGATGTGGGCGCAGGAGGTGGTGCTTCAGACGTTGGAGCAGAGCGAGACCAGCCCGGATGCGCCAGACCCATCCGACGACGGCTACGGGCTGCAGGTGCTGGCGGAGGAGCTGGAGCGCGTCATCCGAGAGGGCACGGCGATGCTGGCGAGCTCCGCCGAGCGGCTGACAGCGGCCGTGGCCGAGGCCGTGTCGGAGCAAGTCCGAGTCGTGCTCGTGAGCGGGGCGCGTGACGCAGCGGTGCGCGGGAAGCCGAAGGCGGTGGCCGCGCTCGCCGCCTGCAACTCTGTGCTCGACGGCGTCGAGGAGTCGCTGCGGGGTGTGGACGCTGCGGCGGCGGCTTGTCTGCCGCTGCTGCAGCTCACGTCCAAGCTGCTGCGGGCGCTCTCCATGCCGTTCCCGGACGCGATCGTCGAGAGCGTGATTGACCGAGCGCTCCACGAGCTCGATCAAGCGGAGTGCAGCGTGGAGACTCGCCTGCAGAAGCGTCTCGCTGATGCGCTGAGCGCAGAGAGCTTCGTCAACGAGCTGAGGGTGGTGCTCACCGCGTCCCAATCAAGCGGGCCCGCCAGCACAAGCGCTGTCGAATCGCAACAGGCTGCGCGGCCGGCGGCGCCGTCGGACAAGGTGGCCGAGCCGAGCCCGAGGGACGCGGTGAAGGACTCGCTCACCCGGCTGCTATCCGAGGTGGCGGTGGCTGAGCTGCGGCCGACCCTGGGCGCGCTGCAGGCCTTCCTCGGGCTCATCAAAAGACCCGCCAGCGAGGACGCCCATGGAGGTGCTCGTCGAGAGCTGATGCAGCTGGCTATCGAGCTGGATGCCGAGGTGGCATGTGTGGCTCAGAACGAGGTGGAGCGCTGCATGGAGAACGAGGAGCGCTGTGCTGACGAAGACGTGGCGGTGCGTGGGCGGCACGAGGCAGAGGCGCTGGTGGGAAGACTGCCGGAGAGCCTCGCACGGGCAGTGAAGGAATGGCTTGTGCCAGCCTTGAAGCGTATACGTCAGAAACTGGAGCCGTCGGCAGGCGAGAGCAGCAAGACACTCTCTCTGCCTCCCGGGTTGATCGATGCCATCGCCTACGTGGATGCGGGCATGGCAACCCTCGCGCAGGTATCGGAGTGCGCGGCGGCGTGCGAGCACCTGCTGCGCGCGCACGTGCGCCCGCCGCTGGGCAAGGCGCACGCGCGCGTGTCCGGGGAGGCGCGCGGCCGCTCCAGCGGGTGGGCCCCGTCGCTCTTCGCCGGGCGCAAGAAGAGGCCGCAGGCGAGTGACGGTGACGCCGCGGAGGATCCAGAGCAGATATGGCCGGACCTGCAACGGGCGCTCGGTGGCCTGGACAGGATCCTGCGCCAGATCGCCGGGACGGAGCCCGCAGCCAGCTGGACCGAGGAGGGCCGGGAGGCGTGGGAGGAAGGCGTGATGCCGACAGTATTGCAGGCGGCATGTGGGGGGGCGCCTCTTGTGGCGCTCCAGTCGTCCGGGGAGGGGACGCCGTCATCGCACGAGACGCATCAGCTGGCAAGCAAGGGGACGGTGCAGGTGACCGCGGCTTTCCTGCAGCTCTCGATCCACCTCAAGCAGACGCGGGCGCTGGCGGGGTCCCTGCAGACCGCCTCGAAGGGGCTCAACCTGCGCGCTCTGGCCCAGGCACAGGCCGCAGTGGTGGCGAAGGACTCCCTGGTCGCAGGGGGGAAGGGCCTCATGGAGACGGTGAAGGACCGCGTTCGGGAGATGACTGTGAAGACGCAGGAGCAGCTTGCGGAGTGGGTGGACCGCTGCACCGGCGATCTGGGTGATGTGGCGACGAGCGCCCTCGGCGACACGTGCGGCGCGCTGCTGGCCCCGGCTTTGGGGCTCCTGGGCGAGGTGGTGAAGGGGCGCACGAACAAGCTCACGACTCACACGTGGCAGGTCCGCGAGGTGGCCATGCTCGGCGCGCTGCGGGCGCTGGATGCCCTGCGACACGCCGCCGCCGCGTTACATGATGACGCCGCCGCTGCCGGGGGGAGCGCCCGAGCAGACGTGCAGGCAAACGTCCGGGCGGTGCGGAAGGAGCTGCAGGCCGCGGTCCTGGTGCGCCTCTCGCTGGAGCGCACGCCCTCCGTGCAGGCGCTGCAGCGCCAGGGGGAGGCCCTGGCCGCCGAGCTGAACGTGCCGCTCCGTGCGGTGTGCGATCTTGGTGCTCAGGGCGGCGACGGGGATGCACTGCTGGCGAATCAGCTGAAGGACGTCGGGGGCACGCTGGAGGAGCTGCGCAAGGCGATGGAGGGCGAGCGCGAGAGCCGCGCCAAGCGGGAGCGGGAGGAGGAGCGCGAGAGGCTCGCGGCGATTGAGCGGCACGAGGCGTGGGCGCAGGCGGAGCACGTGGTCCGGAAGACCATCGATGCGCAGCTGCTCGAGCTGGAGGAGGCGCAGAAGGCGGTGGCGCTCGAGCCGGACCTGCTGCAGAAGCAGCTGCTGCTGGTGCGGTGCCGCGGCGTCCACGCCGCGCTGGCGCAAAGCTCTCGCAACGTGAACGACATCGGCACGGGGATCGGCGTGGTGGTGGGCTTCCTGACGACGGTGAACGACAAGCTGGATGTGGTGAACGGGTCGCTGAACGCACTGCAGAGCTCCGTGCGCGAGCTCGGCGCGGACCTCAGGCGGATGGTGGGGCAACCCGTGTTGGAGGCGCTGGCGGAGCAGCGCAGCAAGCGGCTGGCGCAGTGCCAGGAGCTCAGGCGCGAGGTGTACATCGCCACGGACGGCGTGGGCCCCGGAGACGATGGCAAGTTTCTGGTGTCAGAGTCCAACGAGCCGAAGGACCTCCTCAAGGCTGTGAAGACGGAGCTGCTCGAGAGTAAGGAAGTGAGCCTGCTGCTGCTTTCCGGGCCGGCCGGATCTGGCAAGAGCACTTTTGTGCGCCACCTGGAGGTGTACCTGGAGATGGAGTACGTGGAGCAGACCCGGGGCGAGCGCGGCGAACTGGTGCTGGTGAAGGTGTCTTTGCCCACGCTGAAGAACCCGATGGCGGACCTGTTCCGCGAGGCGCTGGCGCGCGGGTACGGCCTCCGGGAGGCGCAGATCCACGAGCTGCGGGACCTGGCGCGTGCGGGCACGGTGCGGCTGATCTTTCTGTTGGACGCGTACGACGAGCTTCCCAGCCAGTGCCTCTTCAAGAACCTCTACATGTCCAACAACCTGGAGCAGTACCGCGCCCACGTGGAGGGCGACACGCCACCCGCCTACCCGAAAGTGATCATCACCACTCGCACCGAGCTGCTGTCGCGTGCCGCGGAGTACCGCCACGCCTTCGTGCCGATGGAGATGGACAAGCCCGCCCGAGCCACCGTGGAGAAGGCGGATGCAAGCTTCCTGGAGCTGCGCATCACGCCCTTCGGCAGCAAGGTGGATGCGTACATCCACGCTAAAGTGGCCCTGGATGTGCGCCGCGAGCTGGAGCGCCAGGTCGGGGCGCTCGCCCCGCTGTCCAAGGACGCCGCGGAGGCGCTGCGCGCGGGGGCGGGGGCGCTATGGCGTCACGATGCTCTGAAGGAGGGCTTCGGAGGCGATCTCTTGGACGCGGCGTGCGCGGCGGTGACGGCGCCTGGCGGGCGCAGCGAATCGCTCGAGCGCGTGACGCGGTACATGCGGCAGGTCCCCCATGACCTGCGGTTGTTGCCATCGTGGCCGGTGGTATGGGTACTGGCGGGGGCGCTGGCGGAGACGCCACTCGGGCTCGAGCAGACTTTGAAGGGCTTCTGCGAAGGGTTGGCGAGGGCAGAAACTGGCAAAATCTGGCTGCACCGGGACTACCGCGATGCGTTCGACGCCATCCCGGAGCTGAAGGAGCTGACGACGACGCCCTTCATGGTGGAGATCGTGATGGAAATCCTGCCCAAGCTGGAGGAGACGCGGAGCACGGACGCGTCCATAAAGGCGAAGCTGATGCTGCTGCTGGAGGACGATGCGGTGCAGATGGTGTGGGGGTGCATCAGTCGGTGGTGCGGGCTCAGCGACTCCGTGCTGCTGCAGGTGCAGGCGGCACTGGAGGGTGGGTCTGATCAGGCGCCAGGGCAAGGCTTGGAAAATCTGAAGAAGTTGGAGGAGGAGGTTGTCCAAATGCTGAAGGGCCAGGACATTCTCCTGAACCAGCCTAAACTGGTGGAACTCGGCTGGGAGCAGCTTCGGGCGACGGGGCTTGTGTCTGGGCCAATGCGGAGGAGGGGGGTGGGCTCTGACGGCAGTACAGCGGCGCCTGACGCGTCAATGGATGCGCTGGCGGGACCTGCAGCGGAGGCGGACTGGATTCTGGATGAAGCGGTGGAAGAGGTCATCCAGGAGGAGGAGGGCAGGCTGCTGGAGGGCACGATTTGCAAGGTGGGCATTCTGTACCTGCTCAAGAACGCGCTGTGCCGGCGGAAGGTGCGAGCCAGCCGCATCTACGCCATGTTCGCGCGCATGTACGTGCAGCGGGAGGCGCGCAAGGCGGTCACGCAGGGGGCGTACGACGCCGACACGGTGGAGCGAGAGGGAGCGCAGTATGCGCAGCGCCTTGCGCTGACGATGGTGGCGGAGAACGTGACCAAGGTCCCTCTCAGGAGCGACAGCGAGCTGTTCCACGAGGAGAGCATCTGGGACCCCTTCTTGCAGGACGGCGGGGAGCTGCGGGAAACGGTGCAGAAGGCGGCGCCCGTGCGGTGCGAGGGCGGCATGCTGACCTTCATCCACAAGACGGTGCAGGAGTACCTCTGTGCCGCGAGCCTTCGTGCGAACCTACGCCAGATCCTCCACGCTTCAGCAGTGCCTCTTGAGGAGCTCACGGAGGAGCTGCTGCAACAGGAGCTGATGGCTCGACATGGCGATGCGCCGCAGCCAGTGGGAGCTGCTACGCAGGGAGGAGTGAAGGGGTCAAAGGAGGTTGGAACACCTGAGCACGTTGCAGACGCACCTCGTGACATGGCGGCGGTGCTACCTGCTGACTCTGCGAGGCAAGTACATGGTCGCCAGGGCGAGGAGCTGAGTGCCAGGGATCGGGCCAGGGCGCACAAGGCGCTCGGGAGAGCCAGGGAGCAGCTGTTGCAATCGCAGTGGGCGCAGGTGGACCTGCGGCACGAGGACGTGGTGCGGGACTTTCTGGTCGACTTGTTTCTGGAGGATGTGGAGTTCATTTCCGAGGCTGCTTTTGTAGTGGCGTGGGCGGAGCGGTGCTGCAAGGGGGGATACCTGGCGGGCGCTGGCGGCCATGCCTGTGATCTGCTGCTGAATAACGTGCGGGCCTTGCTGGGTGGTGCGCTGCCCAAGCGCAGCGGGGGCACGCTCCTGCACGCAGCCGCAGCAGATGGGGACTATTTTGCAGTGTCCAAGATCCTGGAGATGCTGAGCACAGGGCTTGCGGATGGTGCGCTGCTGGAGCAGCGGGACGATGAAGGCCGCACGCCGCTGTTCTGCGCGGTGCAGATCGGGCACGCGCAGGTGGCGGCGGCGCTGCTGGCGGCGGGGGCGCGGCGCGACGCGCGCTCCAAGCTGCGGCCCGAGGTGCGGCACCTCAGCACGCATGTATCGGCCAGCATCGATGCCCGCACCAATACGATCACATCAGCTGCTGGTGCCAATTGTGTTGATCATTGGGTGGTTGGTGTGCCGGCGGCGGCACCATCCTCCGGCCGCTACCGGTATGAGGTGGAGGTGAAGCTCAAGCAGCATGATGTACTGCGTAATGAGCATATTGCTTTGAGAATCCAAGGTTTTGGTTTCAGTGTCGGTTGGAGCATGCCTGGCATCAAGAGCGATAGCTGGGATGATTTACCCAATGACGCCTATAATCGTTGGTTTAGAATGGAGGCCGGTGCCCATCAGGACGAGCTGAACAAGCAGGGGCACCACGTTGGGTTCAATTCATGGTCGAGTGGCTGGCACAGCAGTGGGGCGTGGCACGGCCCTCCGGTGATGCGGCGCCCGTCTGAATCTCGGCCTGGCGATGGCCCGAGGGTTCTCAGCAGCGCTTCGGTCCCTTTGGTGGGCGAGTCGATCACAATTGGAATGCTGCTCGACTGCAATACGAACGAAATGTTTTTCGCAGCCGGGAAGACCTCCGTGTGGGTGAAGATTCCTCAAGCTTGGGATGCCGTGCGCAGCCCCGTGTTCCCTGCGGCGAGCTGTTATGGCTTCATTGGCGAGATGCGATTCAACTTTGAGGGCGCGCGGCCGTGGCAGTGTGCGGAGCCGACACCAGGCAGGACTCCATTCCGCCCCATCGCAGAAGCAGCTTCGGGCAACACGCCGGTGATGGAGGCCGCAGCACGAGGCCACATGGACGTTTGTGCCTTGCTGCTGGACGAGGCGGCCGTCGTGGACACCGGCCGGAAATATCAGCGCACGCTGATGCACTGGGCGGCTTGGTGGGGTCACGCCGAGGTTGCCCGGCAGATTCTGCACATCTGTGGCTCCCGCGCGGACTGTGTGTGTGTGCTTGATGGGCAGGACCGCCCGCCGGTTTGGTACGCGGCACAGTGGGGGCATCTGGAGGTGATGCGAGTGCTGATTGAGGCGGGCGCGGACCTGAGTGTGGTCGATGAGAGTGGTGCGTCCGTCGCGCACCTGGCTGCGGCGGGTGGGTTCGTGGAGGTGCTGCTGGAACTCGAGATGCAAGTGCATGTTGCAATCGTGCTGGGCGCTGAGCGCGACGCAGTGTCCATGACGATGAAAATCATCAGTGCGGACCTCAGCCATGCTGACAATGACGGCAATACACCCGCACACCGGGCTGCCATGGTGGGTGAAGCGGATTCTCTGCGAGTGCTGCACGAACTGGGCGTGGACCTCAGCCATGCTGACAATGAAGGCCGCACGCCTGTGTACGGGGCTGCGGCAGGGGGACACGTGGAGGCGCTGAGGGTGCTGCAGGATGCCGGCGCGGACCTTAGCCATGCCGACAATGACGGCAGCACGCCTGCGCACTCCGCTGCGGGTGGGGGATACGTGGAGGTGCTGAGGGTGCTGCAGGATGCCGGCGCGGACCTCAGCCATGCCAACAAATACGGCAGCACGCCTGTGCACAGGGCTGCGGCAGGGGGATACGTGGAGGCGCTGAGGGTGCTGCAGGATGCCGGCGCGGACCTTAGCCATGCCGACAATGACGGCAGCACGCCTGCGCACTCCGCTGCGGTTTGGGGATACGTGGAGGTGCTGAGGGTGCTGCAGGATGCCGGCGCGGACCTCAGCCATGCCGACAATGACGGCAGAATGCTAGGACTCTTTCGGGCGGCCAGGACGGCTCCACTTTCCTTTTTGGGGATAACGGCCGTGAAACGCCATGGCGAGACTCGCCCCCCTGGTGCCTTTTGACTGGCGTCCCCCCCGGGCCCGGTGGGGGCGAAGTATTCCGGGGTTGAGGCTGATTGGCGAGACGGCCGCGTGGCTCTGCGCGAGGGCCGGGTCTGGACTGAGCCCCGATGAGGCCCGCGGGCGTACAGGGGTGTGACCCGGACGGCGCGGTGCCACGCGGCCGTGGCGCTTTAGCCTCGGCCCCGCAATCCTTCGCCCCTGGCGGGATCCCCGGTCGCCCGGTGCGTTCTCTAGGAGGCGTGAACCGATTTATGGTGGGGGAGGGCGGACGGATCCGGGGAGGGAAGGCCGGGGCGTCCGAACAAGCCACCCTCCCTGAAAGCTCCATGCCCAATGCCGGTCGCCGCCAGCAATGGTGCCACACGTACCTTGAGTATATCGTGGTAGGCCGTACTTGGCTACGAGCGCACGTGGACGGGGTGGCGTGGCAGCCATCCGCACTCCTGAACGAGGAACTCCGCTGAGGAGCGGCCTTGGGAGCAAGTCCATATAAGTGTCTCGCCGGAGCGACGGTCAAAGCTACTCTAATGCTAATGCTAATGACGGCAGAATGCCTGCGTACCGGGCTGCGGCAAGGGGACACGTGGAGGCGCTATTGACATTGCGGGATGCCGGCGCGGACCTCAGCCATGCCGACAAATACGGCGAGACGCCTGCGTACCGGGCGGCGTGTATGGGACACGTGGAGGCGCTGAGGGTGCTTCCGGGGGCATGTTTTGCGGCGGCGTGTATGGGATTGGTTGAGATGATGAGGGAGCTGCTAGAGAAGGGTGCGGAGGTGGACGCGGAGGACGGAAAGGGCCGCACGGCGCTGACGGCGGCGCTGTGTAACAGGGAGGCGGGTGCGGCTCGGGCGCTGCTGGAGGCGGGGGCTGGAGTGAACGCGGGCACAGGGCAACGGCCGCTCCACGCGGCGGCGGGGAGAGGCACGGTGGAGATGGTGAGGGAGCTTGTGGAGAAGAGCGCGGAGGTGGACGCGGAGGACGGGGAGGGCCGCACTGCGCTGACGGTGGCGCTGGCATTCGGGCAGGAGGCTGCGGCTCGGGCGCTGCTGGAGGCGGGGGCTGGAGTGAACGCGGGCAAGGGGCAGTGGCCGCTTATCCACACGGCGGCGGAGAAGGGCATGGAGGAGGTGGTGAGGGAGCTAGCGGCTAAGGGCGCGGAGGTGGACGCGGAGGACGGGGAGGGCCGCACGGCGCTGACGGTGGCGCTGGCATTCGGGCAGGAGGCTGCGGCTCGGGCGCTGCTGGAGGCGGGGGCTGGAGTGAACGCGGGCACTGGGCAGCGGCCGCTCCACGGTGCAGGGGTGGGGGGCATGGTGGATTTTGTAAGGGAGCTGCTGGAGGCGGGCGCGGAGGTGGACGCGGAGGACAAGGGTGGCCTCTGTGCGCTTGATCTTTTCCTCATCAACTTGGTGAAAAGTGCCATGCTGACCGTATTATATGGTCCCGCTGTGGGCAAACTGGATGGCGGACCGCTGGTGTTCCCTTCTGACTTCCAAACATTTGGCTGCACTTTCGCTTACAAAGCTCCTTCGAAACGGGTGTACTACGAGCTGGTGATCCTGAGGTCGCCCGTTAATACGCAGTTTGGGTTTGTGGACGCTTCCTTCGAGTTGAGCTCCGCAAGTACGCATGGCAGTGGAGTGGGCGACCTGCCGCACTCTTGGGGTGTTGATGGAGTCAAATGCTGCGTTTGGCCTTACGGCAGTGCTCCTGACGGGGCTGGTGATGCATTTGAGGAGAAATGGAAGGTGGGCGATGTCATTGGATTGGCTGCTGACCTGGATTCCCTGCGTTCCATGTCCTGAATGCCTTGCTCGTGTATGCCCTGTGGGGTGGGGCTCCAAGGCGCCCCGCCCCCCTGAGCCGGCCTGTGGGTTGTTTTCATCCTGGCTCGGGACGTGCACGCCATCCTAGGGTATGAGGTCGGTACGGGGTGCGCCGTCTCGGGAGGTGGGTGTGGGGGGGATGGGTGGGCTCTACTACCTTTCAGCATCTACCGCAAGGGGGTGAACGCTGCTACTAATTGCTCTTGTGTGCCCGTCACCCCGGGGGGGGTTGCTGTCGCGTCGCTAGCCCCGAGCGCATTGCACTTCGCCTCGGCGGGTCTACCACACCCTACCACAACGCTTGATCCCTACCTCGGTCCTCGCCAACCTCAGCCCTCAGTTTGGCATGGCACCGTGTCTTGCATTCCGCGCCGCGAGACTCTGGGCCTGGTCTTGATCCCCGACGTGCCTGCTGCGGCGGACACACAGGGGTGGGGTCTGTGCTCTCGCCGGCCGCGTTGAGTCTTCCCGTACATTGCCAAGGTCCAGTGCATTGCATGCCGGTCCGGTTTTTGCCGTGATCCTCGAACGCCAACCTGGTTGCGGTGCGTGGGTGTGGGGGAGGGGGGGCAGCGCTGGGAACTCCTGGACGTGGGATTGGGGTAGCGCGCCACGCAGTGGGTCTCAGCGCACCGGGAACGGGATGGTTTTCTTGGGCCCGCGCGGCACAGCACTCGCGCTCAGCCTTCATTGACGTTGCACTTGGGTAGCTAGGACTCTTTCGGGCGGCCAGGACGCCTCCACTTTCCCTTTTGGGGATAACGGCCGTGAAACGCCATGGCGAGACTCGCCCCCCTGGTGCCTTTTGACTGGCGTCCCCCCCGGGCCCGGTGGGGGCGAAGTATTCCGGGGTTGAGGCTGATTGGCGAGACGGCCGCGTGGCTCTGCGCGAGGGCCGGGTCTGGACTGAGCCCCGATGAGGCCCGCGGGCGTACAGGGGTGTGACCCGGACGGCGCGGTGCCACGCGGCCGTGGCGCTTTAGCCTCGGCCCCGCAATCCTTCGCCCCTGGCGGGATCCCCGGTCGCCCGGTGCGTTCTCTAGGAGGCGTGAACCGATTTATGGTGGGGGAGGGCGGACGGATCCGGGGAGGGAAGGCCGGGGCGTCCGAACAAGCCACCCTCCCTGAAAGCTCCATGCCTAATGCCGGTCGCCGCCAGCAATGGTGCCACACGTACCTTGAGTATATCGTGGTAGGCCGTACTTGGCTACGAGCGCACGTGGACGGGGTGGCGTGGCAGCCATCCGCACTCCTGAACGAGGAACTCCGCTGAGGAGCGGCCTTGGGAGCAAGTCCATATAAGTGTCTCGCCGGAGCGACGGTCAAAGCTACTCTAATGCTAATGCTAATGACGGCAGAATGCCTGCGTACCGGGCTGCGGCAAGGGGACACGTGGAGGCGCTATTGACATTGCGGGATGCCGGCGCGGACCTCAGCCATGCCGACAAATACGGCGAGACGCCTGCGTACCGGGCGGCGTGTATGGGACACGTGGAGGCGCTGAGGGTGCTTCCGGGGGCATGTTTTGCGGCGGCGTGTATGGGATTGGTTGAGATGATGAGGGAGCTGCTAGAGAAGGGTGCGGAGGTGGACGCGGAGGACGGAAAGGGCCGCACGGCGCTGACGGCGGCGCTGTGTAACAGGGAGGCGGGTGCGGCTCGGGCGCTGCTGGAGGCGGGGGCTGGAGTGAACGCGGGCACAGGGCAACGGCCGCTCCACGCGGCGGCGGGGAGAGGCACGGTGGAGATGGTGAGGGAGCTTGTGGAGAAGAGCGCGGAGGTGGACGCGGAGGACGGGGAGGGCCGCACTGCGCTGACGGTGGCGCTGGCATTCGGGCAGGAGGCTGCGGCTCGGGCGCTGCTGGAGGCGGGGGCTGGAGTGAACGCGGGCAAGGGGCAGTGGCCGCTTATCCACACGGCGGCGGAGAAGGGCATGGAGGAGGTGGTGAGGGAGCTAGCGGCTAAGGGCGCGGAGGTGGACGCGGAGGACGGGGAGGGCCGCACGGCGCTGACGGTGGCGCTGGCATTCGGGCAGGAGGCTGTGGCTCGGGCGCTGCTGGAGGCGGGGGCTGGAGTGAACGCGGGCACGGGGCGGCGGCCGCTCCACGGTGCAGGGGTGGGGGGCATGGTGGATTTTGTAAGGGAGCTGCTGGAGGCGGGCGCGGAGGTGGACGCGGAGGACAAGGGTGGCCTCTGTGCGCTTGATCTTTTCCTCATCAACTTGGTGAAAAGTGCCATGCTGACCGTATTATATGGTCCCGCTGTGGGCAAACTGGATGGCGGACCGCTGGTGTTCCCTTCTGACTTCCAAACATTTGGCTGCACTTTCGCTTACAAAGCTCCTTCGAAACGGGTGTACTACGAGCTGGTGATCCTGAGGTCGCCCGTTAATACGCAGTTTGGGTTTGTGGACGCTTCCTTCGAGTTGAGCTCCGCAAGTACGCATGGCAGTGGAGTGGGCGACCTGCCGCACTCTTGGGGTGTTGATGGAGTCAAATGCTGCGTTTGGCCTTACGGCAGTGCTCCTGACGGGGCTGGTGATGCATTTGAGGAGAAATGGAAGGTGGGCGATGTCATTGGATTGGCTGCTGACCTGGATTCCCTGCGTTCCATGTCCTGAATGCCTTGCTCGTGTATGCCCTGTGGGGTGGGGCTCCAAGGCGCCCCGCCCCCCTGAGCCGGCCTGTGGGTTGTTTTCATCCTGGCTCGGGACGTGCACGCCATCCTAGGGTATGAGGTCGGTACGGGGTGCGCCGTCTCGGGAGGTGGGTGTGGGGGGGATGGGTGGGCTCTACTACCTTTCAGCATCTACCGCAAGGGGGTGAACGCTGCTACTAATTGCTCTTGTGTGCCCGTCACCCCGGGGGGGGTTGCTGTCGCGTCGCTAGCCCCGAGCGCATTGCACTTCGCCTCGGCGGGTCTACCACACCCTACCACAACGCTTGATCCCTACCTCGGTCCTCGCCAACCTCAGCCCTCAGTTTGGCATGGCACCGTGTCTTGCATTCCGCGCCGCGAGACTCTGGGCCTGGTCTTGATCCCCGACGTGCCTGCTGCGGCGGACACACAGGGGTGGGGTCTGTGCTCTCGCCGGCCGCGTTGAGTCTTCCCGTACATTGCCAAGGTCCAGTGCATTGCATGCCGGTCCGGTTTTTGCCGTGATCCTCGAACGCCAACCTGGTTGCGGTGCGTGGGTGTGGGGGAGGGGGGGCAGCGCTGGGAACTCCTGGACGTGGGATTGGGGTAGCGCGCCACGCAGTGGGCCTCAGCGCACCGGGAACGGGATGGTTTTTCTTGGGCCCGCGCGGCACAGCACTCGCGCTCAGCCTTCATTGACGTTGCACTTGGGTAGCTAGGACTCTTTCGGGCGGCCAGGACGCCTCCACTTTCCCTTTTGGGGATAACGGCCGTGAAACGCCATGGCGAGACTCGCCCCCCTGGTGCCTTTTGACTGGCGTCCCCCCCGGGCCCGGTGGGGGCGAAGTGTTCCGGGGTTGAGGCTGATTGGCGAGACGGCCGCGTGGCTCTGCGCGAGGGCCGGGTCTGGACTGAGCCCCGATGAGGCCCGCGGGCGTACAGGGGTGTGACCCGGACGGCGCGGTGCCACGCGGCCGTGGCGCTTTAGCCTCGGCCCCGCAACCCTTCGCCCCTGGCGGGATCCCCGGTCGCCCGGTGCGTTCTCTAGGAGGCGTGAACCGATTTATGGTGGGGGAGGGCGGACGGATCCGGGGAGGGAAGGCCGGGGCGTCCGAACAAGCCACCCTCCCTGAAAGCTCCATGCCCAATGCCGGTCGCCGCCAGCAATGGTGCCACACGTACCTTGAGTATATCGTGGTAGGCCGTACTTGGCTACGAGCGCACGTGGACGGGGTGGCGTGGCAGCCATCCGCACTCCTGAACGAGGAACTCCGCTGAGGAGCGGCCTTGGGAGCAAGTCCATATAAGTGTCTCGCCGGAGCGACGGTCAAAGCTACTCTAATGCTAATGCTAATGACGGCAGAATGCCTGCGTACCGGGCTGCGGCAAGGGGACACGTGGAGGCGCTATTGACATTGCGGGATGCCGGCGCGGACCTCAGCCATGCCGACAAATACGGCGAGACGCCTGCGTACCGGGCGGCGTGTATGGGACACGTGGAGGCGCTGAGGGTGCTTCCGGGGGCATGTTTTGCGGCGGCGTGTATGGGATTGGTTGAGATGATGAGGGAGCTGCTAGAGAAGGGTGCGGAGGTGGACGCGGAGGACGGAAAGGGCCGCACGGCGCTGACGGCGGCGCTGTGTAACAGGGAGGCGGGTGCGGCTCGGGCGCTGCTGGAGGCGGGGGCTGGAGTGAACGCGGGCACAGGGCAACGGCCGCTCCACGCGGCGGCGGGGAGAGGCACGGTGGAGATGGTGAGGGAGCTTGTGGAGAAGAGCGCGGAGGTGGACGCGGAGGACGGGGAGGGCCGCACTGCGCTGACGGTGGCGCTGGCATTCGGGCAGGAGGCTGCGGCTCGGGCGCTGATGGAGGCGGGGGCTGGAGTGAACGCGGGCACGGGGCGACTGCCGCTCCACGCGGCGGCGAGGAAGGGCATGGTGGAGATGGTGAGAGCTAGCAGCTAAGGGGCGGGAGGTGGACGGAGGACGGGGAGAGCCGCCCGGCCCCGGCCCAGTGGCGCTGGCATTCGGGCAGGAGGCTGTGGCTCGGGCGCTGCTGGAGGCGGGGGCTGGAGTGAACGCGGGCACGGGGCGGCGGCCGCTCCACGGTGCAGGGGTGGGGGGCATGGTGGATTTTGTAAGGGAGCTGCTGGAGGCGGGCGCGGAGGTGGACGCGGAGGACAAGGGTGGCCTCTGTGCGCTTGATCTTTTCCTCATCAACTTGGTGAAAAGTGCCATGCTGACCGTATTATATGGTCCCGCTGTGGGCAAACTGGATGGCGGACCGCTGGTGTTCCCTTCTGACTTCCAAACATTTGGCTGCACTTTCGCTTACAAAGCTCCTTCGAAACGGGTGTACTACGAGCTGGTGATCCTGAGGTCGCCCGTTAATACGCAGTTTGGGTTTGTGGACGCTTCCTTCGAGTTGAGCTCCGCAAGTACGCATGGCAGTGGAGTGGGCGACCTGCCGCACTCTTGGGGTGTTGATGGAGTCAAATGCTGCGTTTGGCCTTACGGCAGTGCTCCTGACGGGGCTGGTGATGCATTTGAGGAGAAATGGAAGGTGGGCGATGTCATTGGATTGGCTGCTGACCCCGAGAGGAGGACGGTGACCTACTTTTTGAATGGGCAGTCGAAGCTTCTCGTGTCTCCAGACGTCATCGACTTCACACTGGGCGTGTTCCCGGCATTCACAGCCTCTTCTGGAGCAGTGTCCGTGCATATGCTTGCCTGCGAGATGCGGCACCTACCTCCTGACCACATTGCCTTCGGTGATGAATGTGACCTGACAAATGTGGCCCAGCTGGATGGTTGTGTCTTGCGTGCCCTCGAGATCCTTGCGGGGCGGATGTCCGGGCGACATCGCCGCTGCACATTGCGCCTGGCGGCCACGCTGGGTCTCTCCAACATCACGAGATTGCTGCTGGAGAACGGCGCCGCGAGCGAAGCCGCTGGCTCTGGCGCATCGGGCGGTCGATGAGGACGCGGAGCTTGCGGGCGCGCCGGCGGTGGTGCAGCAGGACAGAGCGGGCAAGTGGCGGCAGATCGATGCGGACGGTAGCGAGCCGGACGTGGCCGAGACGGGGAACCATGGTGAACGGCATGCGGCGAGCAGAGGCACGGTCGGGCAGGCCACGCCGATGTCTGCAGCTGACGACAGACCTCCGCCTGGACAGCCAGCCGCCGGGCGTGCGGGTGTGACGGGCCCAGAGCAGCAGCGAACGACGGGAAAGAGACGGCGGACTCCTCCCAGCGGGGATGTGCTGGGTGTGGGCGAGGACGAGCGGGGCGTGGACGTGCAGCTGATGTTGGGCGGTGACACAGGTGAGCGCTGTGCGGCAGGCAGGGACGTGGACGAGCTGAACGTGACGAAGGGGCAGGCGAATGGCCCCAGCACGGGGCAGCGGCCGCTCCACGCGGCGGCGGAGAAGGGCATGGTGGAGATGGTGAGGGAGCTGGTGGGCAAGGGTGCGGAGGTGGATGCAGAGGACGGGGAGGGCCGCACTGCGATTCAGTGCCTGCTGCTTGCTCCGGAGCTCTCCCCTGCTTACACATTCGTGGGCGGGGACTCGAAGGGCTCCGCAGTGGCTGGCCTCACCATTGATGGTGGAGCTACGAAGATGGCCACCATGAGGCATGCCGTGAGCCGCTGGGCGCTGAAGATCGTGGAGACGGACGGAGATGTGGGCTTTGGTGTGGCTATCCCAGACGCCGACCTCGAGGTGAACAGGATGCAAAACCCTGGACTGTTCTACTTCCGTGGTGGCTACGACAATGACTTCACGATCTTCGTGGGAGGCACAGTGGTGGGCAAGATGCTTGCGCTTTCCGAGCGGGGCGCGCTGAAGGCTGGCGACGTGCTGCACTTCGTGCTGCGGGGCGCGGTGCTCGAGGTGGCCCTGAACGACAGCCCCTTCGAGGAGGCCTTGGCGGAGCTGCCTTCTGGCGTGGTGCCGCTCGTGCAGCTTAATGATGGCGGGCAGATGTTGGAGCTGGTGGGTAGTGCGCGGGCGATGACTCTGCAAGAACGAGAGGTTCCGACGCTGATCGAGATGGGGGCAGATGTGAATGCGGGCAAAGGGTTGCGGGCGCTCCACCTGGCTGCGAAGAATGGCCTGCACGAGGCTGTGCGGCAGCTGCTGGAGGCGGGCGCGGAGCTTGGGCGTGCCGACGACGATGGCGCACTGCCTGCGTGGCTTGCATGCAGTGGAGGCAGCGTGGAGACGGTGCGGATGATGAAGGAGGCGGGGGCGGACTTTGGCGGCGCGGTGCAATGGGCGGAGGCGCGCGGTCAGTGCTTCTCCGCCGAAATACTGCAGCTTGTGCAGAAGTGAGGTACAGAATGTGCTGGTGCGCAACGAGGAGGGCAGGGCCGAGCAGGATGCTGGCTTTGCAGACAGCGTTTGTGATGAGCGGTTGTTGCCTTGTTTTAGTGAGTTGCATCTAGCTAGTGGGGGCGTCCCAGGACCGCCCCCTCCTTAGCTGGAAGGTAACTATCATTAATAATCGGATATTATTGCAGTTATGTTCATTGAATAATGGATGTGTGAGATTTGATTCCCCTCTGTGGTGCTCTGCTGTTGTTTTCATTCACTCTCTGGTTTTAAAACATCCGAGACTTGTTCCCACACCGGTGATCACAGGCTCGTTTGAGCAGCAAACACAACAACGGTCCCAAGCTTTGATGTTGTGAAGAAAACGATCAACCTTCCCCTTCGCATCCCTGGAGCGCCCTCGCGTGCCTGCCTCGTCTTGTGGGAAATTCATTCCCGGGTGCTGCGGCTTGCTGATGAGTGATGCATGGCTGAGTGCGGGGCACGACTTGGGTGTGGCGCATCGGCGGCCTGATTGTGGGACACGGCTGGGTGTGGTGCCTTCTGACTGGCGTCCCCCCCGGGCCCGGTGATGGGCATAGCATTCCGGGGGCGAGGCCGTGTGGCGAGGCGGCCGTGTGGCGCTGCGCGAGGGCCGGGTCTGGACTGAGCCCCGATGTGGCCTGCGGGCGTACAGGGGTGTGACCCGGACGGCGCCACGCGGCCGGGGCGCTTTGCCCTTTGTGGGGTGCGGCAAGTTTTCTGGTGCATGGCTTGAGTATGGGGCGCGACAGGGTTGTGGAGCATGGCCTGGGTGAGGGGCACGGCTTGGGTGCAGCGCATCGGTGGCCTGAGTGTTGGACACGGCAAGGGATGTGGTGCGTGGCTTGAGTGTGGATTGCGGCTTGGGTGTGGCACATTGGTGGCATGGGTGTGGGACACGGCTTGGGTGTGGCGCATGGCCTGAGTTTGGGACACAGCTGGGTGTGGTGCCTTCTGACTGGCGTCCCCCCCGGGCCCCGGTGGGGGCGAAGCATTCCGGGGCCGAGGCCGTGTGGCGAGACGGCCGCGTGGCGTTGCGCGAGGGCCGGGTCTGGACTGAGCCCCGATGTGGCCTGCGGGCGTACAGGGGTGTGACCCGGACGGCGCCACGCGGCCGGGGCGCTTTGCCCTCTGTGGGACACGGCGTGGGTGTGGCGCATTGGTGGCCTGAGTGTCGACACGGCTTGGACGCATGGCCTGAGTGTGGGACATGGCTGGGTGTGGCGCATCGGCGGCCTGAGTGTGGGACACGGCAAGGGGTGTGGCGCATCGATGGCCTGAGTGCGGGACACGGTTGGGTGTGGTGCCTTTTGACTGGCGTTTCCCCTGGGCCCGATGGGGGCGAAGCACTCCGGGGCCGAGGCCGTGTGGCGAGACGGCCGCGTGGCGCTGCGCGAGGGCCGGGTCTGGACTGAGCCCCGATGTGGCTTGCGGGCGTACAGGGGTGTGACCCGGACGGCGCCACGCGGCCGGGGTGCTTTGCCCTCTGTGGGACACGGCGTGGGTGTGGCGCGTCGGTGGCCTGAGTGTGGGACACGGCTTGGGAGTGGCGCATGGCGTGAGTGTGGGGCGCGGCTTGGGAGTGGTGCATTGGCGGCATGGTGTGGGACACGGCTTGGGTGTGGCGCATGGCCCAGTGGGGCACGGCTTGGGTGTGGCGCATCGTGGCCTGAGCTTGGGCACGGCTGGGTGTGGCATGGCGTGAGCATGGGGTGTGGGTTGGGTGTGGCGATCGGGTGGCCTGAGGCGGGCCAGGGGCGGGGGTGTGGTGCATGACATGAGTGTTGGACACGGCAAGGGGTGTGGCGCATCGATGGCCTGAGTGCGGGACACGGCTGGGTGTGGTGCCTTTTGACTGGCGTTTCCCCTGGGCCCGATGGGGGCGAAGCACTCCGGGGCCGAGGCCGTGTGGCGAGACGGCCGCGTGGCGCTGCGCGAGGGCCGGGTCTGGACTGAGCCCCGATGTGGCCTGCGGGCGTACAGGGGTGTGAGCCGGACGGCGCCACGCGGCCGGGGCGCTTTGCCCTCTGTGGGACACGGCGTGGGTGTGGCGCGTCGGTGGCCTGAGTGTGGGACACGGCTTGGGAGTGGCGCATGGCGTGAGCGTGGGACACGGCTTGGGTGTGGTGCATTGGCGGCATGGTG
>LGRX02002278.1:0-27266 GCA_001247695.2 Cymbomonas tetramitiformis
GTGGTCGTGCGGGCTGCACAATTCCGGCGAATGGAAAAGCCCTTCGGGTGCAGTGTCGCACGCGGAGTACAACAGTTCCATACCCAGTGCGGCAGCCCGTGCTCCCATCGATATGAAGTGTACGGTTGCAATGTTGCTTGACTGCCACGCACGGAAGGTGCATGTGTCAATGGGCGCCAAGTGGGTGGAGCACGATGTGGGCGATCTGGGTGGGCGGTTGTACCCGGCGGTCAGCTGGATGGGTTGCCACGGCGAGGTGTCCTTCAACTTTGGAGAGCGCCCGTGGCGATGCGAGGTGCCTACCCCGGGAGGAGATCGTTTCCGGCCTATTTCTGAGGCAGGCTCTGGGAACACGCCCGTGATGGAGGCTGCAAGAGAAGGGCATATGGAGGTGTGCTCGTTGTTGCTGGACAGTTCGGCTGCGGAGGACGTGGGGCGCCGTAATCAGCGCACGCTACTGCACTGGACGGCTTGGTGGGGGGATGCGGAGCTGGCGCGCCGGGTGCTCGAGGTGAGTGGCGACCTTGATGCCTGCATTCGCGCCATAGATGGGGACGGTCTGAACGCGGTTTGGCACGCGGCTGACCGGGGCCACGCAGAGGTCCTGAAGGTGCTGTGGGAAATATCTCTGAGCTTGAAGGGCGTTTCATCCGCCGACATCGCCTCCGAAACTTCTGGCGCTGACTTCAACCATTTTGATCTGGAGGGGAGAACGCCCACACACGTGGCTGCCAGCGGTGGGTTTGTGGAGGCGCTGCGAGTATTGAAGGAAGTGGGCGCAGACCTCAGCCATGCTGCCAATGACGGCAGAACACCCTCACACTGTGCTGCCGAGGGGGGCCATGTGGATGCTCTGCGAGTGTTATACGAACTGGGCGCGGACCTCAGCCAGGCTGCCAATGACGGCCGCACGCCTCCGCACTCGGCTGCGGGTGGGGGACACGTGGAGGCGCTGAGGGTGCTGCAGGATGCCGGCGTGGACCTCAGCCATGCTGCCCATGACGGCCGCACGCCAATCCCGATGAGGTGCACCGCCGCAACAACTTCTCCATCGGTGTCATGCCCTGTGGAGGTGTGACATACTTCTGTTTGAGCCCGGGGTGTGGCTCGCGGGCCCTCCCCGCGGTGCCGTGCCCTCCCTCGGGACCCGCTCCGGCGCCGCCTCCCCTTCCGACTTCCGCCTCCATCCCCCTCACTCCTCCACCCTCCGCCCCCACCTCTCCACCCCTGCCACCCTCTACCGTAGACCTTCCACCTTCGCAGCCCTCCGCCTCCACCATGGGACCTCCATCTCCCTCCGCCCTGGTCCCCTTGCCCCCGTCGTCCCCTGTCCCCTCCGCTCTGCCGCCTTCACCTCCTTCCGCCTCCGCCTCCGCCCCCGCCCCGCCCCCGCCCCGCCCCCGCCCCGCCTCCGCCTCCGCCTCCGCCCGCCTCCGCCTCCGCCTCCGCCTCCGCCCCCGCCTCGCCTCGCCTCCGCCTCCGCCCCCGCCTCCGCCTCCGCCCCCGCCTTCGCCTCCGCCTCCGCCTCCGCCTCGCCTCCACCCCGCCCCGCCCTCCGCATCCGCTTCCGCCTCCGCCCCCGCCCCCGCCCCCCTCCGCCTCCCGCCCCAGCCAGCCGCCTCCCCCTCTCCAGTATACCTCACCATATTTGGGACCTGGCTGCCGAAGAGGCACCAGAACGGATGCCGGGCACCGAGGGACCCGCGACCGCGACCACCTCCCCCTCCCCACCCTCACGCTTCCCTCCGCCCCGCCCCAGTGGCCCCCTGGACACCGGCCCCAGTCATACTGCCCTCGTCAGCCGACCCATCTCCGCCCGCCCCCCACCAGCTGGGAAGCGCCTCCGAGTGGAGGACGTACAGGGCGCGGCGAGCGCCGCTGGCAGGCCCCCAACGCCGCCCGCTCACCCGGGAACGCCATCATCCCCTCCCACGCTGGCCGAGGAGAACCCCTACGCCGCGGTCCTCGACGACATACTCGATGCGATGATGCGCGATGACTGGAGAGCACCAGCAAGACGGAGACGCCGACTCTCTCCCTCGCCTTTTTGGGGGCGTTTTCTGCCTCTGGTATCTGACCTCCGGGTCGGTACCAGCAGGGCAGGAGAGCGGTGCGGAGTTCACTGGACTCTGCGTCGGGAAGGGCACTCCGCCTCCAAGCGGTCCCTCCTGGTACGCGTGCGCAGCCGGACTGAAGGCTGCTGCACGGCTAAATGGAGTGCCACCCCCGTCCCGCCCCTTGGGCGGCCGGGTTGTCCTTGTGCCTGTTCTGCACTTGTTTGCTTTTTGTGCTTCGTCGCCCTGTGTCCGTTTCTCTTCCCCCTTTTGTCTTGAATTTATGCACTCGTGCTTTTCGTTTGGCAGCTTGGCCCTCCGTTCAGTGTTGCACCAACCTTGTGCAGCCTCATGCTTGCCGGCTCTCTCCCCCTCTTCCCCTCTTGGCTGCTGTCTCTCTGCCCCCTCTCCTGGTCTGTGGCATGTTGCTCTCTGCTCCCCCTTGCCTCTTGCCTCGGCAGCCCCCTGCTTGCCTCCTCCTCCTTTCCTCTCGCCTTTGCTCGAGCCATGGCAGCCTCCTGCTTGCCGGCTCTCCTCCCCCCGCCCATCTTCTTCCCTTGAGCCACGGCTGCCCCCCGCTCGCTTCTGCTTGTTGCCCCTTTGTCCCTTGGCCTAGCCCCGGCCCAGCTCTGTTCTGAGATGCTCTTCGTGCTTCGTCGCCCTGCTCTGCTTGCTTCTGCTGGCCTCTGCTGGTTGCTCCCCCTCTGTTCCTCGGCCTGGCCGCCTCATGTGCGTCGGCCTGCCTCCCGTCTCGCCTCGTCCCTCTCTCCCCCCTGCGTCTGCCCTGTCCCCCTGTCCCCTGTCCCCCGAGGCGGCTGGACATTCCAGCACCCTGCCACGCTTGGGAACGACCCCGATGATGCCTCCGTCCCCTGCGTCTGCCTTTCTCTTCCTCCCTCCCGCGCTCCCCTGCTTCCCTGGAGTGCTGTCTGTCCCTCGTCGCCCCTCGCTTGCCTGCCTTGCCTTTTGGGAAATTCATTCCCGGGTGTTGTGACTTGCTGATGAGTGACGCTTGGCTGAGTGTGGGGCTCGGAGGGGGGATGGTGCGGCCGGCGGGTGGGGCACCCGGAAGGGGTGTGGTGCATTGCTTGGCTAGAGTGTGGGGCGCGGCAGTGTTGCGATGTGTGGCCTGAGTGGGGGGACCGGCGGAGGTGTGTACAGCTTGAGTGTGGGGTGGCTTGGGGTGGCGCATGGCTTGGGTGGGACACAACAAGGGTGCGGTGCATGGCCTGAGTGGGGGGACCGGCGGAGGTGTGTACAGCTTGAGTGTGGGGTGGCTTGGGGTGGCGCATGGCTTGGGTGGGACACAACAAGGGTGCGGTGCATGGCCTGAGTGGGGGGACCGGCAGGATGTGGCGCATGGCGTGGGTGCGGGGCACGGCTTGGGTGTGGCGCATCGGTGGCCTGAGTGTTGGACACGACAAGGGGTGTGGTGCATGGCCACAGCAAGTGTGGGTGCAGCTTGGAGCAGCATCGGTGGCACAGGCTGGAGCACGGCAAGGGGTGTAGTGCATGGCATGGTGTGGGTTGCGGCTTGGGTGTGGCGCATCGGTGGCCTGAGTGTTGGACACGGCAAGGGGTGTGGCGCATCGATGGCCTGAGTGCGGGACACGACTGGGTGTGGTGCCTTTTGACTGGTGTTTCCCCTGGGCCCGATGGGGGCGAAGCATTCCGGGGCCGAGGCCGTGTGGCGAGACGGCCGTGTGGCGCCGCGCGAGGGCCGGGTCTGGACTGAGCCCTGATGTGGCCTGCGGGCGTACAGGGGTGTGACCCGGACGGCGCCACGCGGCCGGGGCGCTTTGCCCTCTGTGGGACACGGCGTGGGTGTGGCGCATCGGTGGCCTGAGTGTGGGACACGGCTTGGTGTGGCGCATGGCGTGAGCGTGGGGCGCGGCTTGGGCGTGGTGCATTTGCGGCATGGTGTGGGAAACGGCTTGGGTGTGGCGCATGGCCTGAGTGTGGGACACAGCTTGGGTGTGGCGCATCGGTGGCCTGAGTGTGGACACGGCTTGGGTGTGGCATATGGCGTGAGCATGGGGTGTGGATTGGGTGTAGCGCATCGGCGGCCTGAGTGGGACACGGCTGGGTGTGGCGCATGACATGAGCGTGGGACACGGCAAGGGGTGTGGCGCATCGGCGGCCTGAGTATGGGACGCGGCTGGTCGTGGTGCCTTCTGACTGGTGTCCCCCCCGGGCCCGGTGAGGGCATAGCGTTCCGGGGCCGAGGCCGTGTGGCGCTGCGCGAGGGCCAGGTCTGGACTGAGCCCCGATGTGGCCTGCGGGCGTACAGGGGTGTGACCCGGACGGCGCCACGCGGCTGGGGCGCTTTGCCCTCTGTGGGACACGGCGTGGGTGTGGCGCATTGGTGGCCTGAGTGTCGACACGGCTTGGATGTAGCGCATGGCCTGAGTGTGGGACATGGCTGGGTGTGGCGCATCGGCGGCCTGAGTGTGGGACACGGCAAGGGGTGTGGCGCATCGATGGCCTGAGTGCGGGACACGGTTGGGTGTGGTGCCTTTTGACTGGCGTTTCCCCTGGGCCCGATGGGGGCGAAGCACTCCGGGGCCGAGGCCGTGTGGCGAGACGGCCGCGTGGCGCTGCGCGAGGGCCGGGTCTGGACTGAGCCCCGATGTGGCTTGCGGGCGTACAGGGGTGTGACCCGGACGGCGCCACGCGGCCGGGGTGCTTTGCCCTCTGTGGGACACGGCGTGGGTGTGGCGCGTCGGTGGCCTGAGTGTGGGACACGGCTTGGGAGTGGCGCATGGCGTGAGTGTGGGGCGCGGCTTGGGAGTGGTGCATTGGCGGCATGGTGTGGGACACGGCTTGGGTGTAGCGCATGGCCTTAGTGTAGGGCACGCTTGGGTGTGGCGCATCGGTGGCCTGAGTTTGAGCACGGCAGGTGTAACATGGCGTGAGCATGAAGTGTGGGTTGGGTGTGGCGCATCGGTGGCCTGGTATGGGACAGGGCTGGGTGTGGCGCATGACATGAGCGTGGGACACGGCAAGGGGTGTGGCACATCGATGGCCTGAGTGTGGGACACGGCTGGTCGTGGTGCCTTCTGACTGGCGTCCCCCCCGGGCCCCGATGGGGGCGAAGCATTCCGGGGCCGAGGCCGTGTGGCGAGACGGCCGCGTGGCGCTGCGCGAGGGCCGGGTCTGGACTGAGCCCCGATGTGGCCTGCGGGCGTACAGGGGTGTGACCCGGACGGCGCCACGCGTCCGGGGCGCTTTGCCCTCTGTGGGACACGGCGTGGGTGTGGCGCGTCGGTGGCCTGAGTGTGGGACACGGCTTGGGAGTGGCGCATGGCGTGAGCATGGGACACGGCTTGGGAGTGGTGCATTGGCGGCATGGTGTGGGACACGGCTTGGGTGTGGCGCATGGCCTTAGTGTGGGGCACGGCAGGTGTGGCGCATCGGTGGCCTGAGTTTGAGCACGGCAGGTGTGGCACATGGCGTGAGCATGGGGTGTGGAGTTGGGTGTGGCGCATCGGTGGCCTGAGTATGGGACAGGGCTGGGTGTGGTGCATGACATGAGCGTGGGACACGGCAAGGGGTGTGGCACATCGATGGCCTGAGTGTGGAGCACGGCTGGTCGTGGTGCCTTCTGACTGGCGTCCCCCCCGGGCCCCGGTGAGGGCGTAGCATTCCGGGGCCGAGACCGTGTGGCGAGACGGCCGCTTGGCGCTGCGCGAGGGCCGGGTCTGGACTGAGCCCCGATGTGGCCTGCGGGCGTACAGGGGTGTGACCCGGACGGCGCCACGCGGCCGGGGCGCTTTGCCCTCTGTGGGACACGGCGTGGGTGTGGCGCATCGGTGGCCTGAGAGTGGACACGGCTTGGATGTAGCGCATGGTCTGAGTGTGGGACACTGCTGGGTGTGGCGCATGGCGTGAGCGTGGGGCGCGGCTTGGGCGTGGTGCATTTGCGGCATGGTGTGGGAAACGGCTTGGGTGTGGCGCATGGCCTGAGTGTGGGACACAGCTTGGGTGTGGCGCATCGGTGGCCTGAGTGTGGACACGGCTTGGGTGTGGCATATGGCGTGAGCATGGGGTGTGAATTGGGTGTAGCGCATCGGCGGCCTGAGTGGGACACGGCTGGGTGTGGCGCATGACATGAGCGTGGGACACAGCAAGGGGTGTGGCGCATCGGCGTCCTGAGTATGGGACACGGCTGGTCGTGGTGCCTTCTGACTGGCGTCACCCCCGGGCCCCGGTGAGGGCGTAGCATTCCGGGGCCGAGACCGTGTGGCGAGACGGCCGTGTGGCGCTGCGCGAGGGCCGGGTCTGGACTGAGCCCCGATGTGGCCTGCGGGCGTACAGGGGTGTGACCCGGACGGCGCCACGCGGCTGGGGCGCTTTGCCCTCTGTGGGACACGGCGTGGGTGTGGCGCATTGGTGGCCTGAGTGTCGACACGGCTTGGATGTAGCGCATGGTCTGAGTGTTGGACACGGCTTGGGGTGTGGCGCATCGGCGGCCTGAGTGTGGGACACGGCTGGGTGTGGTGCATGGCGTGAGCGTGGGGTGCGGCTTGGGTTTGGCGCTTTGGTGGCCTGAGTGTGGGGCATGGCGGGGGTGTGGCGCATGGCTTTTGGGTGGAAGTGGCGAGGAGGTGGCGCATGGCCTGTGGGCGGGGTGTGGCAAGGGTGCGGTGCATGGCCTTTGCGTGGGGCACGGCAAGGGGTGCTGCGTTGCCTGAGTGTGGAACACGGCGGGGGTGTGCTGTATGGCTTGGGTGTGGGGCGCTGGAGGCTTTTTCTCTGTTTGGCGTGAGTGTGGGGTGTGGATTGGGTGTGGCGCATCGATGGCCTGAGTGTGGGGCGTGGCAAGGGCGTGGCTCGTGGCTTTTGCTTGGAGATCGTAGGTGTGCTTTTGCATGGCTGCAGTCCGGGGATCGTGGGGGGCGTTGCACGGAGCATGCGTGGGGTGTGATGTGTGGGCTGCGCGTGTAGTGTGGCTCTGGGCGTGGTGCATGGCCTGGGTGCTGGGCGCGGTCGGGGTGTGAGACCTACATAACCAGGAGCGCCCACCTGCCCGGTGTGGTTTTCCCCCGTGCCCCTTCCTCCTTCTTCCAATCCTTGCCCTTCTTGCCTTGATCGCCTCTAGCTCGCCTCTGTGACGGGCCCTGTGCCCTGTAGGCTAGGTAGAACCGGACCTTGTAAGTAATATTTATTATTTTTTCCTCTCTGTGTGGCTCCTTCTCCTGCTCTCGAGTGCCCTGCCTTGCGCGCCCCTTCCTTTGTCCGCAGTTGGTCGTGCATGCCCTGGCAGGCCGCTCGGAGGCTGGGCGAGCCAGAGTGTGCGCCAGAGTGTGCGGAGTGGCGTGGTGTGGTGCATGGCTTGAGTGTGCGCTGCAGCTGGGGCTGGAGCGTTGCCAGAATGTGCGGAGTGGCTGGTGTGGTGCTTGGCATGAGTGTGCGCTGCAGCTGGGGCTTGAGCGTTGCCAGAATGTGTGTGTGGACGGTGTGGTGCATGGCATGAGTGCGCGTTGCAGCTGGGGCTTGAGCGTTGCCAGAATGTGCGGAGCGGCTGGTGTGGTGCATGGCGTGAGCATGTGGCACGGCTTGGGAGTGGGGCTGGGCCTGAGCATGTGGCACAGCTGGGGGTGTGGTGCTGGGCCTGGGCAGGCGGCGAGGCTGGGGAGTGGGTCGTGGCTTGAACAAGCCGCGGCTGGGGTGTGGGGCTGGGCCGGAGCATGCGGTGTGGCTGGGGCGTTGAGCGAGGCCCGAGTTTTGTTGAGTGGCTGGGTGTGGTGCATGGCTGAGCTTTGGCACGGCTCGGGTGTGGATCAAGGCCTGAGCATGTGACACGGCTGGTGGTGTGGTGCAGGGCTTGGGCCTGCGGCACGGCCGGGGGTGTGGAGCGTGGCCCGAGTTTGCGGAGTGTCTGGGTGTGGTGCATGGTCTGACCACGCCACGGCTGGGGCCGAGGGGCATGGCTTGAGCATTTGGCACGGCTGGGGGGGTGGGGCCGGGCTTGAGCATGCGGCGCGGCTGGGTTGTGGGAGCACGCCGCGGCTGGTGGAGTGGGGCGTGGCTTGAGCTTGCGGCGCGACCGGGGTCTGGGTCAGGGCTTGATCACGCCACGGCTGGGGGGGGTGGGCGGGGCTTGAGCATGCGGCGCGACTGGGGGTGCGGGTCATGGCCTGAGCTTGCGGCATGGCTCGGGTGTGGCGCAGGACTTGGGCGTGTGGCACGCCTGGGGAGTGGGGTTTGGGGCGAGCTTGGGCCGTGGCTGGGGTGGGTTGCGGGACTTGAACATGCGGCTTGGCTGGGGGTGTGCTTGGTCTGAGCTTGCGACACGGCTGTGGTGCTCTGATTGGCCTTTGCGTGGTGCGTGGCGTGGTGGCTTGCATGGCTTGATCACGAGGCACGGCTGGGTTGCGCTGACTGGCCCCTTGCGTGATGCGCGGTGTGGCGTCGTTTTGGCCTCTGGGTGACCGCGAGGCTTGCTTTGGAGCCCCCCCCTCTGCCTCTTGTCCCCTTCTCTGGCAGCAGGCTGCGGGCTTGGTCGCCTCAACTGGGTTTCACCTTCCCCCCTTGCCCCCCCCTTTTGATCCTCCTCGTCTGCATCTGCCTGTGGAAACCGTCTTTGCCCTTGCCTTGTCGTGTCCTGCCCCTCCCCGCCCTCCTTGTCCCCGGCATGGCCTGTGGCTCCCCTGCTTCCCCCCCCCCCTGCGGGGCTTGCAGGCGGAGCATGAGCAGCGGGAGGAGGCGGACAAAGCGACCTTGCTTACAGCTGCGGCGGGTGACCTCTTGGTCCTCACGTGCCGGCTAGTGTCCCCCCGGGAGGAGATGGGTCCTCCTCCGCCTCCGCCTCCGCTTCCGCCTCCGCCCCCGCCTCCGCCCCCACCTCCGCCTCCGCCTCCGCCCATGGTCTTCACGTGTCGGCTAGTGTCCCCCCGGGAGGAGATGTGTCTACCCCTTCGGGTTGAGAGGCTATTCTCTGCTTGACCGCGGTAGGAGTCGTACCGAGGCACCTCAGGCAGTGGTCTGCACGCAGTAGATCCCTCTCGAGACCTCTGCCCTGTACGGCTAGCGCCTGACCCCAGGCGGCGCATCCTCACTCTTCACTCAGACATCCGGGTCGTTACATCTACTTATAATCAGAGGCCTATCCGATTCCGAATTTCCGATTGTTGTGCATGCCCTGCAATGAATGTCTTGCTCGTGTATGCCCTGTGGGGTGGGGCTCCAAGGCGCCCCGCCCCCCTGAGCCGGCCTGTGGGTTGTTTTCATCCCGGCTCGGGACGTGCACGCCATCCTAGGGTATGAGGTGGGTACGGGGTGCGCCGTCTCGGGAGGTGGGTGTGGGGGGGATGGGTGGGCTCTACTACCTTTCAGCATCTACCGCAAGGGGGTGAACGCTGCTACTAATTGCTCTTGTGTGCCCGTCACCCCGGGGGGGGTTGCTGTCGCGTCGCTAGCCCCGAGCGCATTGCACTTCGCCTCGGCGGGTCTACCACACCCTACCACAACGCTCGATTCCTACCTCGGTCCTCGCCAACCTCAGCCCTCAGTTTGGCATGGCACCGTATCTTGCATTCCGCGCCGCGAGACTCTGGGCCTGGTCTTGATCCCCGACGTGGCTGCTGCGGCGGACACACAGGGGTGGGGTCTGTGCTCTCGCCGGCCGCGTTGAGTCTTCCCGTACATTGCCAAGGTCCAGTGCATTGCATGCCGGTCCGGTTTTTGCCGTGATCCTCGAACGCCAACCTGGTTGCGGTGCGTGGGTGTGGGGGAGGGGGGGCAGCGCTGGGAACTCCTGGACGTGGGATTGGGGTAGCGCGCCACGCAGTGGGTCTCAGCGCACCGGGAACGGGGCTGGTTTTTCTTGGGCCCGCGCGGCACAGCACTCGCGCTCAGCCTCCATTGACGTTGCACTTGGGTAGCTAGGACTCTCTCGGGCGGCTAGGACGCCTCCACTTTCTTTTTTGGGGATAATGGCCGTGAAACGCCATGGCGAGACTCGCCCCCCTGGTGCCTTTTGACTGGCGTCCCCCCCGGGCCCGGTGGGGGCGAAGTATTCCGGGGTTGAGGCTGATTGGCGAGACGGCCGCGTGGCTCTGCGCGAGGGCCGGGTCTGGACTGAGCCCCGATGAGGCCTGCGGGCGTACAGGGGTGTGACCCGGACGGCGCGGTGCCACGCGGCCGTGGCGCTTTGGCCTCGGCCCCGCAATCCTTCGCCCCTCAAGGGATCCCCGGTCGCCCGGTGCGTTCTCTAGGAGGCGTGAACCGATTTATGGTGGGGGAGGGCGGACGGATCCGGGGAGGGAAGGCCGGGGCGTCCGAACAAGCCACCCTCCCTGAAAGCTCCATGCCTAATGCCGGTCGCCGCCAGCAATGGTGCCACACGTACCTTGAGTATATCGTGGTAGGCCGTACTTGGCTACGAGCGCACGTGGACGGGGTGGCGTGGCAGCCATCCGCACTCCTGAACGAGGAACTCCGCTGAGGAGCGGCCTTGGGAGCAAGTCCATATAAGTGTCTCGCCGGAGCGACGGTCAAAGCTACTCTAATGCTAATGCTAATGACGGCCGCACGCCTGCGCACTTCGCTAGGTGCCCTCACGGCACGTTGCTTGATACAGTAATATAGTCTCTGATATGGGCTGCGCCATGATTGTGATACCATCTCTCAACTCTCACCAGATGATAGAATCAAGCCTTCAAACCCACTGAGTGCACCTACACGTAACAATGAATGATACACAACGCGCAACCTGAGTCCTCATTGTCCGCCAATCTGCGCCGATGAGTTCGTCGGTCCCTGCCAGCTTCCAGGGAGAAACACAGAGTGTCCTGAAATGATGCGCGTGTTCAGTGTGTCACCCGGACGAAAGGGCGCACGCCGCTGGATGTTGAAGCACAAAACGGCCACAAGGATACCGCGGAGCTGCAGCGATTCGTGATTCGTGAGCGGCGGTAGCAGGTGCAGGTGTGGTGCGCAGAAAGTGTACACGCCGCTGGATCTCGCGGCTCAAACGGCCACGGGGATACTGCGGAGCTGCTGCTGTTAGACTACTGCAAACCGACAACTCGAAGCTCCCAGACAGTGTACATCGGGATTGCTCCGGTGGCGGATGAGAGATAGTACTCATACCTACACCACCTCCCCTGCCCCCCTGGAGGTTCAGGTGGCTAAGACGACACGGCACATTTGAAGGTGGTTCTGAAGTGTGCCTGACATTAGCAAGAGGAGCAAGCAAGGCTCGAGGAGGCTCTCTTCACTTTCTATTATTGAGCCCTATTTTCTGGCGGACGGAGGACTTTTTCTCGACTTGGGTCCAACTTTCTCTCTTTCTGTGGTGAGCGGACTCTCCTATGGGTTGCGGCGCTTCGAACGAAGTGGGCAGCGCGAAGCCTGACGCCACGCGCGATCCTCGCGTCGTCGAGGCCATTCTGGGCGCCAAACCTGCACCTGCGGATGAATCAGGAGTGGATACGGACTCAGATTGGGCTGAACATACTGCCAAGCCTGCACCTGCGGATGAATCAGGAGTGGATACGGACTCAGACTGGGCTGAAGAGGAGGAAGCGTCTCACCTGTACGAGACCCTCCCGGAGCTGTGCGCCGAGTTTCCCACCGTGCTCCGCTTCACAAGCAAGGGCAAGGTGGGCAGGGCGAGCGAGGCATACGCGAAAATGTGCGCAACAGTGGACGCTGTGGCGCGCGATAGCTTGCGCAAAGAGGGGGGAGCATCGTACCAAGCAATTAACTATAAGGAGGTGCTGGACACACTCTTGAGCGCTGCGCAGCACTGTACTCGCAGCTCACTCCTCGGCGCCCGTCTGCTCGGGGTGCAGCACTGCATGCAGCGGCTGTTGCTCAGTGCGGTGCGCCAAGGGGAGAACGTGACCCAGTGGCATGGGCCCCTGGCAAGAGGTGATGGCCGTGATCCGGCAGACATGCCGAGAGCGGGCTGCGCAGGCACGCGCAGCTAAGGCGGGCAAGACCGTCTCGATGAGCAACTCGCTGCTTGACCTCTACCTCACGCGTGTTGAGCTGACACTGACGCATCTGAAGGCAAAAGATGTTGTCTTGTCCGTGGGAAAGTCGGTTGGGATGCTGTTGATCGGGGCAGTGAAGAGTGTGGCCATGACACGGGTGGACGGCATGCTACTGGAGGGCCTGCAAAAGACTGCCGGGCTTGCCCTCGACGCCATCCGCCGCAGCATCACCCACACCTGCTTTGCTCAGCTGACGCTCATAGATCAGCTGGCGATCTCCGCAGACCACTGTGTGTCGCAGGACTGGACCACCCTCATGGATAGGCTGCGGCGGGTGCACGACCAGCACTTCAAATTGGGCAGTGCCGGCATGTGGGAGCCCACCGCGGGGCGCTGGGAGCCCAAGGCGGCCTTCACCGCGCTCTTAGCCGATCTCTTGGTGGGAGTAGGTGACTCTTTATCATATTATTATCCTAACTAGCTAAGTGTCTAGAACTATACTTCACATTCATGTTCTAAACAACTAGTCTAATTACCTAGAAACGATGTTCAACTAACATGCACACATGGCATAGGTCTTGGACCACGCAAAAACATGGGTTTTCCACTCGCTCGTTTTTAACCGATCTGAAAAAACAACTTACGCCAAAATACCAACACTTAGTAGAGTGAAAACACTCAATGAATACAAGCACAAATTCCTAGGAAGGGTAAGGTGAGTACCTTCACTCTTCTACTTGTGGGCGATGGGCTGAAAATGCGCTTTTCCCACTTGCTCATTTTCAGCCGATCTGAAAAACAAAGCGCAACTCAAAACCAAAGGTTAGTAAAGCGGGAAAACACAACGCATAAAGGCAGTATTTTCTAGGTGTGGCACTAGGGGATGATAGAGCAAATACCTTTACTTGTGGTGTTGAGGTTGGGCTGAAAATTAACCTTTTGGACTAGGTCATTTTCAGCCGATCTGAAAAACAAAGCGTAACGCAAAACCAAAGGTTAGTAAAGCGCAAAAATAGTACGAGACGAAATACAAGATTACCGAAGGAAAACAAAAAGGCCTAGTGGTGTGAGTTGGAATCGAAGTATCGAACCAACATCATCTCGTCCGAAGAACGAGCGAGAACACATGTCTCGTTCACACCTCAATAAGACGCTAAGCACGCCGAATTGCGCGTAAAAAAAACAAGGCACGAAAAGCACCCGCAATCACTATTGAAGTATTGCGTTGTGCAACGTTTTTCTGTTAGACGAACTATTTTAAAAGGACCACTTCACCCAGCAGCAGTCCGCGGAAAACGAGGCTGCAGTGGACTTGAGTTGGATGCAGGTGTAAAAGTGGTAGATGTAAATTTCACTTCAACGTTAAATAAAATTCAAACTCGAACGGTCATGTCGATGTGCGGTGCGGTGCTCACTCCCCTGCGCTGGGCCTGACGATGCGATGCGATGCGATGCGATGCGATGCGATGCGATGCGATCACGTCTCACGCGACTCACTGCGCGCGTGATCGACTGTTCGACCGTTGCTAGGAGGGATGGTGCTCTAAAACAAGAGCAGTTTCTTCTACCAAATTCGTCGGCCGTTTTAACTTAGTAACTTGGTACGTTTGCCTCTCTCCCGAACAAACCACTTGTTTTTTGCACTTCTACCTTCACCATACAATTATGCCCAATATTGTGCACCTTATATGTTTTTTTGTTTTTTCGCGATTTTTTAAAGTTAAAAAAAAACATACGGAAGACACCCCAGATACCTTTTGTCTTGTTGCCCTCCAGAGATGTCTTTGAGGAAGACATGTCTTCTGGAAATCGGAAACTTGCAGAAGACACGCCGACGTTCCGCCGAACGTCTTCACACCCCTCTTCGGCGCATTTTCCTCACTTTTTAGAGGGTCTTCTGCGCGTCTTCTAATGTCTACCAAGTGACATTAAAAAGTGAGGAAGATGCGCCGAAGAGGGGTGTGAAGACGTTCGGTGGAACGTCGGCGTGTCTTCTGCAAGTTTCTGATTTCCAGAAGACATGTCTTCCTCAAAGACATCTGGAAGATGTACAGAAGGTATCTGGGGTATCTTCCGCAAGCACAGTAAAGAAGACGTCCGTAAGATGTATTCCGCGTGTCTTCCGCACCTCTTCTGGGTTCAGGAAGACATGTCTTCCCCGAAGATGTCCGGAAGATGTACTGTACAGAAGGTATCTAGGGTATCTTCCGCAAGCACATCTAAGAAGACGTCGGTAAGATGTCGGAGAGACATCTTCCGGGTGTCTTCTACGGTGCCTTCTGAACGTCTTCTGAGTGTTTGTCTTCAGGATGCCCTCCGCACTACCTTGGCCAAGTGTCCTTTGTATAGGAGATAGAATGGCAAGCAAACGTGCCGACTTGCATGAACCGGGCTTTAAGGAGCATACGTGAGAGGACATTTTCTCCGATCCATTGGACTTGGCCGATGATCAGGGCATGGTGCACTTTCGACAACATAAGTGGCTGCTTGCGCCTCACATTGCGTCAAGGCTGCCCCGCGCTTTCCCCGGGGGAAGCAGAGGAGAGGGAGGGTACCCCCGTGCTCGAAAACAGATGCGGGCTGCGGGGGGTGAAAGGCCCGAATATGGTGCATTTCATACGAATCAGCAATGTCGCTATTTGAAAATTTTCGCCTGCGGCGCATGTCTGATCACTCGTAATACTAAAAGATCCCACGGTACGCTGCGCGTGTCGTGGGACCCGCCTCGCGTGTTGGCCCCCGCCGCGCGTGTTGGGACCCGCCGCGCGTGTTGGCCCCCGCCGCGCGTGTTGGGACCTGCCGCGCGTGTTGGCCCCCGCCGCGCGTGTTGGGACCCGCCGCGCGTGTTGGCCCCCGCCGCGCGTGTTGGCCCCCGCCGCGCGTGTTGGGACCCGCCGCGCGTGTTGGCCCCCGCCGCGCGTGTTGGGAACCGCCACGCGTGTTGGCCCCCGCCGCGCGTGTTGGGACCCGCCGCGCGTGTTGGCCCCCGCCGCGCGTGTTGGGACCCGCCGCGCGTGTTGGCCCCCGCCGCGCGTGCTGGGACCCGCCGCGCGTGTTGGCCCCCGCCGCGCGTGTTGGGACCCGCCGCGCGTGTTGGCCCCCGCCGCGCGTGTTGGGAACCGCCACGCGTGTTGGCCCCCGCCGCGCGTGTTGGGACCCGCCGCGCGTGTTGGCCCCCGCCGCGCGTGTTGGGACCCGCCGCGCGTGTTGGCCCCCGCCGCGCGTGTTGGCCCCCGCCGCGCGCGTTGGCTCTGCCGGGGGGGGGGATAGGATCCGACCCACCAAGGCAAAATATCGAGGTCTAGGGTGGGGTCCAACCCCAAAATGATAAATATCCAGGTCTAGGGGGGGGTATTTCAATGTGATGTGCTGCCCCCAGGTCAAAGCGTGGGCAGCCCAACCAAATGTGCTTTGAACACGTCTATGAATAGTCCCACTGAAACAAAGCAAGGGCATGTCGCGCTCTCGTATAAGTGGTGCCAAAATGCTACCAAGCTACTAAGTTATCTAGCTGGATTCAGCATTTTAGCAGGATCGCATAAAATTTTCCTCATATAAATCGTATAACAAATTTCCGCCGGGATCTTGGAATGAATTCGATCAGCGAATATCCGGGATCATACAAGGCACGCCGGGATCCCGGAACAACGTTATTGTGTAGAAGCCGCATCTAAAGAATGGACAATACAATATATTAGTCGGCGATAAAAAACGGAATATATAGGATTCTAAGTCCAAGCAGGTTTGAAGGAAGCAAACTTTCCAGGATCCCAACGAAGCCGTTGATATTAGATAATGATGGGGCGGCTTACAGTACCGTGCCAACATCTAAAAATAAGCTCGCACCTGATATAATATGCTCACACAGTACATTCGCATAAATTAGTATGACCAGCTAAGACCAGGAATGATCCCGGACGAGGGTTAAGCCCCCAGAAGCACAACTATCCCGCCAGACATTGAAAGCAAACACGGCGCGATTGCCTTATTCAAGACTTCCAATACATACTACGATTCCAAGAAAGCGCACAGTATGGAGGCACACAACATTGTCATTAACGAAAACACGCGGAGGATACCGCACAAAGACAAAATGAGATCGAACTGACAAAGAAATAGTAACGCGAAACGAAAGAGCGTACTCACACCGCCTACGCGGACATTCACGAATAGCGGTTAGCTGTCCGGCCGCCACGTGAGCGTTCAACCTCCAAGTCATATCACATGTGGTTTGAAGCAACGAAGACGGTGGGAATCGGTGCATTGTTTAACAAATCCTAGAAACTCAATTATTAACTACGAGGTCCATTGGCTACACAGCCTAGATGGTACCCATGGAAGACCCTAATGATCACTCGGTGACTTTTGCAAGTGGTTGAAATACATAAAATACATTATGAGTATGATTACCCAGAACTAAGCGATATTTTTTAATGATCCAATGGATCTTCAAGTCGGTTTCGGGCTCAAGCAAGTATTGTCACAAAGAAGACACCCGCGACACATTAACCAAATCAGGGGATTTGGAGATAGTGACCTCATCTTGCAACACAGGCTTGAATATTATTGCTTACATCCTGTAAATATGTTTCAATCTTCTTTTACATCTATTGCCTTTTTCTTCCCTTTCATCATCCCATACTCCATCAATCCGCGGTCGAATGCACGATGCATGCGCTCCAAAGTCACAATTTCCCGGACCGTCTTGTACCAGATTCCTGGTCCTTTAAACACGACAATCCAAGGGTCCCAAACACCAACCCAGATTGAATGACGCCAACTATCAATGGTTTCCTTGACCCAGTCTTCTGTTTTCACCTTCTCGAGAGATCCTGGGAGAAACAGACAGTTCAAGCTCCTCAGAAGGTAGTACATATCTTGTTCCCCGAAGAAGAACCCAAACCATGGATTATTATCTGTAGGAGTATCAATAGGCTATTGCATGGGGCGAACAATCGTATGGGTCATCACCGGTGCCTTCCATAAGGCGGACATATTCTTCTTTGGACACAAAATATGGATGAGCCCACTCTTCATATAGAAATCTGTTTCCACCAACCATGATATCAATATCTTATCGCTTGCTTCGCTTAAGGAAGGAGGTCAAAACAACAGTTCACTGTGCCTAAATCAGGCCAGAGCTTCGCATAGCACGCCATAATAAGTCTCAAGCACAGGCCGCTGTAAGGGCTGACTCCTTCCACTTTCAAACCCTAAACGAAAGAAAAGCAGCGTGTGATAAAGTGAGCTTGCACATCGATGAAGGAACGAATTCTATCATTGTTGGTACAGCTTTCAAAAGTTACTCTGTGGGAAGCCAAGATATGCAATACTGGGGGAGGCATGATTCTTACCGCAAGTTCTCCTTATCATCTTCTGTGAAAGGCGAGTTCCCTTCTTCCCTTTGACACCAAGTTGCTATCACAATAGATCCCCCCGGCTTCAGCACGCGGGTCATGGACTCGACATACCTGCGATCAAATGTTCAACTCAGTGCAAGAAAACACACACACATCAGGAAAGTTGCTTCGACTCCAGCGGATACTTGGAATAAAACTTGAACCAGAAAAAACTCTGGTTCTAACCAGAAGGAAGAAGGCAGCATGCAAAATCTGTCAAACAAAGAGCTGTGAAAGAAACTCTACAGTGCAGGAAAGCAGAAGATACCCAAAATGTTACCGTCTGGACTTTGAAATACATCGCTTAAGAAAAATGTGACCCTTCATGGAGAGACTACATGTTCAAACTACAATCTCCAGCAAGCCGAACTCACTGACGAAAAACATATGAACTGATGAAGCCTTAGGTTTGGTTACTCCTCAGTATGAGCCGAGTATTGATACACGAGGGAAACGGCTTGGAAATAAGTAAATTTGCGAAGGGGCAAACAAGATGGATTTGGCGTGTAGACGCTTGACAGGCACTCGTAGTGGCATATGCCAACATATCATCAGGGTACGCACTTCTTTTTGTCTGGCATGTGCTCTCCAGACTCACACGCCCAGACAAGATCAAACGTGTTGTCTTCGAACTCCATCTCCAGCGCATTCATCACCTGCCTCCGCCACAAAACCTCGAACCTCATAAACCACGTCCAGCGTGCGCGGGATATCAGTTCCAAGATCTTTATCTATTATTTCACCAGCCACTGCTCAATACGTTCCTGCTAGCGATCAGCGAAAATGAAGGGAAAACAGAGCTTGCAGTGCAGGGCACGACCTTAAATTCCACATTTGGAAGATTCTGTTCTTTGGCGAGTTCCGTCCCTCGCTTGACCTGTCGTGCGAACCTACCAGGTCATTTGGGAGTCGTTTCTCAAGGCAATCAATCACAAGAGTCTTCGTGCCTACTTCGTGACGTCCATCCAATACGCAGCACGTTATGGCTCAAAGCTCTTATAAGTTACAGGCAAACATAGTATGTATGCATTATGTCTTCACCGAAATATTGAAGTCCAGAACACGTTTCAAGAGCCCTTTATCAAGTGCATTCCAACAGAAAGTTACTCTGCCCGTAGAAGAGCTCCAAGATGCAAAAGAGTGGAAGACACGCGGCGTAGCCACGGGCTCGAACGCGTATCACCTGATTAGGGGATAACGTGATTCCAGTTACTTTGGAATCAGGAAAATTCTTCGCTAACAGCCTTGAGGTTCCCCCGATACCGCAACCGCAGTCCAATATTCTTGCAGGCTTCTCTTCGCATTCTGACCATTTTAACATTTCATACACAAAATCCTTTTTGGCCTCTATGAAGTCCTTCTTCTTGTATCCTTTCGCACGTTCCTAATACATCGCCATTACTGCCCTTAAGTATCAAAGCTCAATGAAACCCGTGTTTGATGCTGCAGTCAATACTTATCAAGGTGTGCCGGGTCCCCCGTATTGTCAACGATCTTTACATAACGAAGCATACTCGCACTGGTGCTTCTCGCGTCGAATAAAACAGAGTATCCTCACGTCATGCGGGCCAGTCCGCAAGTACGAATAAGAATCGCACGGTAGCAAGTGGTAATCAAAATCGCATAGCTTCGAAGTAAGTGTTCGGAACACACCTCGTCTGTGT
Organism: Cymbomonas tetramitiformis; assembly: GCA_001247695.2. Classification (NCBI taxonomy): domain Eukaryota; kingdom Viridiplantae; phylum Chlorophyta; class Pyramimonadophyceae; order Pyramimonadales; family Pyramimonadaceae; genus Cymbomonas; species Cymbomonas tetramitiformis. Next base: position 19,062 of record LGRX02002278.1, read on the forward strand.
AATAACCTAAGTGAATATGCTCTCCCCAATAATACTCTAAAACGCCTTCTTCAGTCCAGGCATCATATTCCTCCCCAACGTTGTTATCATACGCGCGCGAAGGACGATCCAAAATGTATTTGGTTCCAGCAGCGAGCGCCAGCACTCCTGCGGCTGCAATTGCAGGCGTTGCCACCTGTCCCAAAACGGGAAAACGAAGTATTCTCGAAGATTAGGAGGGGCATCCGGCTATGTAGAGCCTTCGCAGAAACTCTGTTCACCTTAGCCAGTGTACTTCAGAGGAGTCTACAGATGTCAGGGAGTGAAAGATACAGTGAGGTTACACCGATTATACCTTGGATGGGAGTGTGGGTGTGGGCTGAGGAGCTTGCACACTTGTCGTGGCTTCACTCAGGTCGTAAAGGCGAGAAGGTTTGGAGAAAACTGACGGTCCCTCTTTGGCACTAGGAGGGCCTTCTGCAGCTGAGAAGATCTTGAAGTCTGCTCGTCGTTTATTTGGGGGTACTGACACGTGATTCACTCTCTGGTGTACAGAAACACGGCATGTTAGCAGTGAGTCTCCTCAGATAACGTAAAGTTCAAGAACACGAAAAAACGGATTGCCGCACCCTCCGATTGGCTGCTGGGACTCTAAAAGGACTCGTCATACAACATTTTGATACCGCACTTCGATCCATAACAAAAATTCCGCTGAGGTTAGCGTTGCACGACAACATTCTTCGAGTATGAGGCCCTTCACAAAAACCCTGCAGAAATTGGTTTGAAGTATGGGTGAAATCGAAAGCAAGCACACACCGAAGTAAATCGAGACGTGGCCTACGTGTATTTCCAGAACGTGGCATATGATATGTCAACGTGGCAAAGTCGAGTGGTGAGGTGGCCAAGGCGATCTGATGACACCAAAGCATCACATCGGGAAAATCAAACCGAAAGTGAACATCGACGCGAGCTGTGACGAGCTTCGAGGAGGCAGGAGCTCGGCAAAATCTTGAGATTTTAAATCGACATAGGACATCACCTGCAGATACCCAAACGATTAACGAGAGGTCCCATCGCATGATACCCGATACCGGCGCGGGTCTTAGTTGGTACCGCAAGCGGTATCGAGTATTAAATTATAACAGCATTCGAGGATCGCAGTGCTCTTTTGCCTTTTTTTTTTTTTAACTGTTTTAACTGTAACTGTACTGACTGTTTAACTGTTTAACTGTACTGACACAGTTTAAACAGTTAACTGTACTGATACAGTTTAAACAGTTAATCAGTTTAACTGTACTGACTGCAACTGTTTAACTTTACTGACTGTTTTAATTGTTTAACTGTTTAATTGTTTAACTGTAACTGTAACTGTTTAACCAAAAGCATATTTGATATTACAGTATTGATCTCTTAACACCTCAAGGGCGAATTGCCATACTGCTCACACTGATCCTGTTTTCCAGGAAGTCATTTTCACGTTTTCGGCAACGATAATAACTCAAGTTCGCTAGACATCCATTTGCCACAATTCTTCGCATACTTTATATTGCGGAACTATGATGTGAAAGCAGATATTGTTGATATATATGCTCGTGTCACTGAAAATGAAATGCAGCGCGGTAGGGTTTCGGTCAAGGCCCGGTGATAAAACAAGAGAAATATGTATATATATATCCCGTCCCTGAAACTGTGAAAATGCAGGTGTGCTGGCTTGCGGAATACTAAAGTCAGATAAAACAATAAGATGTCTGGCTAAGTGTTTCGGGGGCCTGTGACACGGTGACACAGACAATGTCAGGGTCATGACCGATGACATATGTGTCATACATGTCATACGTGTCATACATGTCAGACATGTCATACCATGTCATGTCATGTCGAGTCATGTCATATATTATAATGACAGTCGTCGGTACGGTCGATTATGACTGTACGTACATCATGTCGTCAGATGATAAGTCACGTCATCTGTCATTATTCAAGAAAAGACTTGAATGACACCTGTCATCGAGAGTTCGTACGTCGAACTCGAAGATGGCAACGCAAGATACATCTTGAAGTAACAAACAAGAACCATCTTTGCTTTAAGCATGTGCGGAACAAGCATGCGCAGTATTATGGAGCGAACGTATTATTCGTTCTGACGATACTGGTCGTTCAACCAACGTCTCGGGTTCACAACCCAATGGCGGTACCATCTATGCGATGGGAGACGTATGGTATAGATGAGGAAGCGTTGTGCTTCAGCAGTATCTTCTCACAGAAGTCACTGCACTCATCCCGCTATTATTTTACGCTTGTGTTGCCGTTCTACGACGCAGCGTTTACTTGTATTTTATATCATATACTAAGGGCTCGCATATCAGCCCGTATCAGATGGTATTCTCCTCGTCAAGGCGAGAACGAGAACTCTAGTGTGAGTGCAGCGTAGATATCAAAAAATTTGTATATGCAGGTTGCGGAGCGTGAGCAATAATTGGCGTCGTATCCGCACGAATGTTTGATATCGCATATACCGCTGCAATAGCGAAGACAATGTGCGAGATAATTGTCGCATTCGCAGGATCGCATTCGCAGGATACAGCTTATCGTACATATACTGCGCGACAAGGTGTGCATACGGCATACATGCGCGCAACGATGAGATGTACTCGCATATATGATTCGCAGATGTACATAAATTCGCAAATGAGACGCGGAAGCATAAATCATCAGCGGAATCATTATCCGCGCGGAAGTCATCAGCGCGCACTATTACAATTTTCATGATCGCATCAAATCGTTTACTGTACGGCTATCATATGTGCCGATGCGCGAGAGACTGATTCGCAGTTGGCAGCATACGCGACAATCACATGTTCTCGCAGAAGTGATTCGCACGCATGCGCGTCAATTACATGCACGCGCATGGATGATTCGCATTTGAAAATTGTTCAGAATGAGATACGGCATAGCAATCATCGACGGATTTATGATCCGCGCATAAGTCAGCATACGTCAGCGCTCGTATCATGCGCTGAGAAATGGCGACGATATATGCTTTTCATCAGCAGCGCGCTCGATTGCATAAATTCATTTGCAGCGTGCTACGATTATCTTACAATTTTACGATGATGATGTCAAAATGTTGCTACGATCATCTGTACATTACATACTCGCGTCAAAATACTCTGCAAAACAACTATATGCTCGCAGGGATATTTTGGATGGATGCATGATGGACATCTGATTATTATACTGCAGCATTTCACACCATATATTGATGACTGCAGAAATATTCAAATTGTCAGCATTTTCATGCTTATTTGCAATATAGTGTGCAAGAGATGTTTATCTGAACTTGCAGTATTTGCAGCACACACTAACATGCACACACTAACATGCAGCATACACCAACATGCAACATCTGAGTATATGCAGCACACATACATTCTGTGTATACATTCTATACTGAGTGACTGCAATATTGTAAGTTGTGCATGCATCATGTTAGCAGATGTTATGTATAGACCAGCTTGATCACGATAGCAGTTGGAACATATGGCATCATATCACAATGCATCAGGCATGCACAAAAGCATACCTGCTGTGCATGTTAACTACATTCGAACCCATATAGTGTAAGGTGCCTATTCAGTGGTCTTAACACAATAATTAGCTCGTTATGTCCCGGTGGAGTCGAGATACTCTTCGGACCACATATCGTTCTATTGTGGATCACTGAAAGGATTGCTCACCGGAACTATATGTGAAATAGACCAGCAACTCATTATTGTGAATGAGATTATCTCGGAATTACACTAACCCCTAACCTAATATATATCATGCTAGATTCATTCAGTACATGGTATGCTGATCATCATCCTGCATGATAAACTGTCTGGGAATATTGTTAAATCCAGAAGTTATCTTCCTATAGGTGTGTAAAAGTGAGCACACACTGAACGGCATGAGATCGGCCAACAAAAGCCAGCCCATCATCATCCCAGTGGATGTGAAAAGCAAATCAAGAGCAGGGCGGGGCCGTGACAAGATACCACAAACTCATATATATTCCCAACCCAGATGCAAGGCAGCATGGAAGGATGATACGATGTGACCGATCATCGCCCAACAATTGTTGGTCTCTGGGTAACGGAGTAAGCGGACCCTGCTGGCATGCCCCCCAGTGGCTCCCGGTCGATGGATGGGACCTGTTGGTCCATGGTTATGTCATGAAAAGTGAGCACACACACACACACTGGCAAAAAGTACTAATCAATAAGTACTATACATGCACACACACTGGCATTACTGTATGTATTGATATTCACTGACTCATAGTGAATAGACCAACTTTAATATCTATCATGTATATGATAATATGGATAACACTCCACAAACACATGTGCGTGTGGAGTGTCAGTGATGGCGATAGATATGGGAACAGAATAATCCAACATGCTGTAGGGCTGGATGGTGAAATCTCCAGACCCGAAGGCATTATACAATGCTCAAATAAGCAGCTGGTCACTGCTGAGCATTGTCCATTCGTTTCTGCTGGATGTGACACACCGTGTGTCACTTCCTGTTATCTGTACTAGTACTTCGTACAGTACGGGTGTCACAGGTTTAGGGTTTCCGGCATAAAGCCGAGACTATCTTATGTTTATTATGACTTATGCAAACACCGAAAGTGAAAGCATTCTGACTGTAACCCGATATATACCCGTAGCTATATATCTCACAGGTTATGGTGCGCCAGGCACCTTCCACTACTTTTGGTAGCATGATTGGCTAAACGCCTCCGCTTGGTGGGGCGTTGGGGGTCCCATTTGATGGTTGCGCTATGAGGACTCGCGGTTGAGGCACGCGTCGTTACGGAGTAATTGTGTTTATCGCTGCAGCGTGCCCTACGTAATTTTTTTTGGATGTCCACGGGATTTTCGTTTTGACTGGACCTGATCAATCTTTGTCGCGGACTTCTTGCGCAACGTGTTCTTCGACTTCCGCATTTCTACAATTGGGATTTCGCAGTTACGGACGTTTTGACTGCTTTTGCCATCACCAATCCCGCGAGTTCCTCCTCTCCGCGCCATCTCCACCTTACCCCGACGTACCCAACTATAGGATTTTTATCATGAGTATTTCTTCGCACGCTACGCCTCCCATGGGGGCTCACAACCGGATCCGTCTTGACACAATTTTTTCCCGAGACGTTGGGATGCGCTATCGGCCAACGCCTGCATCTCCAGCAGCTAATTTGACGGCTCCTGAGCGGACACGTGCCGTGGCCGTTCAAAATTCGTCATGGGACGTTGATTTAATCAAAAGAACATCTCGCGACGCTCTTGGCTCCAAGGAGGCGTCATTCCGAGGTGACGAATCGGACCGCAATGTTTTGTGGACGTCGTTGGTGACATCTTTACACTCGGCATTTGAGCTGAAAGACACCGCCAACGACACCCTCTTCGACTTGGCGGACGCCACCAAGGAGGTCAACAACGTCTACAACGCCATCCTCTTCACGACGTTGACATCTTTGACGAGGCCTCACTCACCCGCAAGACGTTGGGTGGACGCTTCTGGACGTGCTTCACCGCGAGATGGGAAGCGAGCTTTGCTTGAGGTCACGAAGAGGCTGCTTCCTCGAGTTCTCCGACCCCTTGGGAACTACGAGGAGTTGTGTGCCATCTACTTCGACTCCAAGCTCGACCCCGATCCGTTAATCCAAGACTTCGACGCCTGCCTAACGGCTATCCGCAACTCGCCCTCTGGTCCGCTCGACGACATGATGGCCAAGAAGCAGCTGCTCGCGTCCCTCGACCCCATCATGTACGACAAGGTCACCACGCCGCTTCGACTCGACGTGGACTTGGCCAAAGTCGACCTCGAGGACATCTACGCCCACATCCTCGAGATTTGGGAGAGCGAGAACGGTGTTGGCCGCGCGAAGCAGCCTAAGACGTCACCTCCGACTTCCCCAACTATGCTTTACTCTGGTGGGATTGACGTTAAGAGCCTCATCATGGAGTTCGAGAAGCAGTTGGAGGCCGCCACCTCTACCCTCGTGACGCTAAAGGACTCAATCGCGAAGGACGACGAGCCTCTCTCTGGATTCGCTGACTCTCACCGCCACCGCCAGCAGCCTGGCGGTAAGCGGGGTGTCTCCTTTCCGCCCTCACGTTGGCGGGATGAGCGCAACAGGAGGGACGATGGGAAGTTCCATGGACGGAGCAATCGTGTTGGGGGCTATGGCGCGCGGAAAAGCTTCCGCTTCGCCGCGAGCCCGCTCAAGACCGACGGGAATTGGAGTCAGCAACACTACAAGAAGAACTCCGCCCACAACATCTCCTTCCACGTAGCCTCCTCCGCCTTCGTCCCTGAGTGCGCGCGTTGTCCTCCTGGACACTTCCACGACACCGCGAATTGCCCCACTGACGACATGGCATGCGCGGAGTGCGACTTGGTGACTGCCGACGAGAGCGACGAGATTGTGTCCGCGTTCCAGGCCGCCTTCGACGCCCAGGACGACGCCACCTTCGCTCGACTTTGTGGACAACATGATCAACCTGTTGTTCGTCACGACGAAGAGCCCTTCACCTTCGCGGACGACATCAACATTGGCCTTCGGGCACAGTACGCAGGCTTAAAGCCTTCTCCGCCCTCTCTCCTTGCTACCCGCGTGCACGAGGCGCGCACGGCCCTCCGTGAGCTTAAGCAGGTAGCCGGTGCTGCTGAGTCGGCCCCGCAGCATTTTCCCATGGTTCATTTCGGCACGGCCCCGCCCGCCGTAATCGACGAGAGCATCGCGGAGCCCGAGCCGCAATTGACGATCGACAACGACGAGAACGCGCTAATCTTCCCGAAGCAGTTCGTCGACAACGAACCCCCCTTCGAGCAGTCCTTTATGGACGGCATGTCTGTGAAATTGGGCTTCTTCGAGCCCGAGCCGCAGGTTTCAATTCAATCCTTCAGCCCCCTGCCTCCGTACATTTCTTCCACGCATGATTCAGCTAGCGTGGCTGACTCGGAGTCTGGCGACGAGGAATTGCATGTGGACACGCCGCCACCCGCTCCACGGGTTGGTGGTGTCCGGGCACCGTCAATTGGCAGTCTCCTCACGGCAGCGGCACTGCCGGCTCTGTTCATGTGTGTGAGCATGGCTTTGCTCGACACCGTCACCGCCTCTGCACTTTGTGGCGTGGAGATTGCTCCACGGGCGGTGGTGTCCGGGCAGTACTTCAATTATCAGAATTGCGCAATGGACTTCTTCCGTGACTCCGCCTTTCTGGACTCTGGACCCGCTGACCCCGACGACAACTTCAGTCTGGACTCTGGTTCTTTGGACTTTGACACTTTTGACTTCTTCAATCTGGAATTTGAGATTGACAACGGCAACTTCTACAATGAACTCTGCTTTGTGGACCACTTTCAAAGTGGCTAGAGTTGCCCTGTGACTGCTAGTAGCCCTGCTAGATCGGCTTCAAGGCCAAGATGCCTCCCTGTGTGCACGGCTAGCTAGAGATTTGGGACCGCCCTGGCCAAGAGCACAGGCCCCCTCTAGAATTGTTTCCACCGCTTGAGATGGTGTGTTTTCTAACCGCAACAACCCTGCTCCACCCTAACTCTTCCTCCGTAATAGTCCAGGGTGGTGTGCTGGATGTGACACACCGTGTGTCACTTCCTGTTATCTGTACTAGTACTTCGTACAGTACGGGTGTCACAGGTTTAGGGTTTCCGGCATAAAGCCGAGACTATCTTATGTTTATTATGACTTATGCAAACACCGAAAGTGAAAGCATTCTGACTGTAACCCGATATATACCCGTAGCTATATATCTCACAGTTTCACATATCATCGCTGGAGCAACAACAACAAGTACATTGCATTATGACAATTGATTCAGAATTGATCAGCTTAAATTGCATGTACACTCTCAGATCAGTAACTATATATTGAACTGACAGGAGTTGTTGAGGACAAGCACACACATATATATGTGTTGTGTCAAACTGCTTTGATTATATAATCAAACTATGTCCTGATATGTTTAAAATAAGAGATATCATTTTGATATATCTTAGAGCACAGTCATATGCTCAAAACATATCATAGATTGATAAATTATCACTAAAGTGGATAATCCGCTTATAGTTGGTAAATCTAAATATCATCAGGAAGTACATTTACTTCCATGGGTTTCAAATCAGTAAAACCCACAAATATGATCAACCTCAGATGTT